>JAPDSC010056827.1:64183-81718 GCA_026290005.1 Latrodectus geometricus | reverse complement strand
TATATATATATATATATATATATATATATATATATATATATATATATTATGGCCTGGTTGAATAAGGTGCTGTTCTCTCAACTGCTAGGCAATTTATACCGATTTAGCCAAAGATTCCTCGTGCTCACTAATGACGTCTGGGACACATAAAATAGCTCGTATGGTCACAATGTCCTGCAAGGGAAATGTCCGTCTAGGTGTGGCTGGCCAACCCTGGGAGTGTTCTGCTTCGTCCCTCCTTTTAAATTAAACCCAGTCACTCTCAGGGTTACAATGGCACACCCGCTGGGTACCCCATTACACAAGATGCCATCACTTCTGCTCCTTAAACCCAAAACGGCAACGGAACTTAATAGCGTCGTTTTTGAATCTGCAGACATTAAAAAAGAGAGATGCCTTTATCTGAATAAAGCCTGAAATTTTGCATTTTTCATTATGTTTAATTACGCTAAGAAGGTATTTCAATTGTATCAAAAGATATTTTGTATTCTTATGAATAATTTTATTTATAATATAAGTATCTAAAATATCCAGTACATCCTTATAAGAAAGGTGACTTGAATTAAAATATAGCTTTGCTGATTATTATAACATTCTTTAAAACATATTCAGTAATTTCCTAAAACCATTAAAAATATTAGTCGATGCTAACAAAAGTAAAAAACTTTTAATTCCTTTGGATTGGCTGATAATGTGAAGACACCTCAATATTCAAATACTACATTGATCTGAAATCAGGTGACAGTGTATTCTAGTCACTGAAATTGTGCTCCTGAAACACATCTGACATTATTTAAGATTTCAGGCTGGTTCCGTTACCTTGCATAAATAATTAGGATAATTTGTGTACGCGAAACTTTGCCTACAAAGCACAAGCTTTTGGCAACGATTTTATATAGTTTGATATAGATTTTATATAGTTGTTTATCTAGTTTTGTATGGATTTTATATTCTTTAATCTATTGAGAAATACTCAATGATGTAACTATAAAACCAAGTGTTATGCCATTAAAATGCTGACCTAAACATGATTTTGCCATCACTTGGTTGAACAATCACCTTATGAAGTTTCATGCTACATATGTAGCACTTCAACTAGTTATCAACACAAGAAGTCTAGGCTCATTCCACCCATTTGAGTATTTACCTATTCAGATATCCAATCCGCACTATAATACACAAGAAGACTTTACTTTGCATGACTTCTTATAATCTATTTATTTTATAAAGTATTCTGATACAAGCGCTGATTATAAATTAAATGCACAACAATGCATTTTTTGCAGCCTTTTTACATACTTATAATACATTGTATGTAGACATTATACCTTCTTATAATGTCTACATACAATGCGTAGTATTTCTATTGAAATCTGGCAATATCTGTCTACAATTTCATTAACTCTTTGAACATCGTTTGACTTATCTGTTGTTCTTTTCAATATAGAAGACACTTTTTATAAGTAAAAATAAAATATATCAATAACTTCTGGCACTTACTGATTCCCATTTTCAAATTTACTGAAATATTTTTCCCTTCCATAAGTAAATAAGCATGGACGAATTGCAATCTTTATGAATTTTCTGTTTACGATAAGCTTTTTATCAGCAAATAAGACTTATTTGTCGGGACATACAATTTCCTTATTGACAAATCAAAGACCGAACCAGACTGTTCCAAATATTTTTATTTTTCCTTGCGTGCCGAATATTCTTGTATAAGCTGTACTTTGAATCATTCTCTTTAAAATTTGCAAAACTTTCTCTGCAACTCTCATAAATTTGATATTTTCTCTAAAACTACTTTGAATTTGAAAAATTATTTTTGTATACTTTTCAACTTTTATATTGCTCTCTTTTTCAGCTGTATTTTAAGCTTTTTCATCTAAACTTTTTCCTTCCAGATTTTATATATAAATAAATGAATATTGATAGTAAGAAGTAACCTATTTTACTTTGTCCCTTATCATTGCCAAACGTTTAATCGTTCAAACAATTTTTCAACAATCAATTCAAACAAAGTTTTATCCACAGTCAATTAGAAAAAAAATATTTTTATTTCTCGCATTTGCTGATAAGACGTCATTTCTTCTTATAAATTAAAGGCATATTAAATTAATGTTTTTAAACAATAATTTAATATGCCTTTAATTTATAAGAAGTCTTTTTTTTATAAGAAGTAAATTTAATTTATAAGAGTAAATTGTTTTTTAGGGAGAAATTACACCTCATAAAGAAGGAATGCATGTTTCCACGTAAATTTCAAATAATCTTTAGGGGTAAAATAAATATGATTATGATTAAACATTTTTGTTCACCTGATATCAGTGTATCAGGTGAACAAATGTAACTATAAAAAGGCTACAAGCTTATTTCGTAGATGATATCAACATAAATTACATCAGTGAAAGAATATCAGACAGAAAATATATCTGTAACATCTTCAATCTAATACTAACTATTAATGACCCATTAACGAGACCTGAATTGCGTGATCTGAAATATTCTATGCGTACCATCCTTAAAAAAAACCTGTATACAACTCAACCAAGTCAATGGTACTGTAGACTCAGAAGCATATCAGGTCGCTCTTAAAGAACAATAGATCAAACAAAGGAATTTCAAAAAACATAAATTGTCAGACTAGAATAGTAACTTAACAACTTAGCAGTGATCTTCCGCAATCAAGGAGACAATTTTGTCCTAAAATTCGAATTGATTTATAGAGATTGTATGAGGCTCGGTGACGAGTGCAACATGCCAAAGATGTATTCGCACCGAATTTCATACTATCTGTTCCAATGTTTCTTTTAAGCTATTGACATTAAACATGATTTTCTTTGTACAGAAATTATTGCCACTATATCAATAAGGGATTTATCTTGACTAGATTAATATTTTTCGAGTGTTAATTTATATTTTTGACATGTACATCTGTTAATGGTAAATACCTATAAGTTTTCTGAGTTTCATCTCTACAACTCGTAAATATGTCACACTATTTAAATAGTTTTTCCCTACAACAGCTATTAGACTATTTACTAGGTCAAATTGGATCAATGAATGTCTACAGACATTATTAGATAGCTCACAATTTTATTGATGATGGAATAACAGTGATAAAGTGTGGCATTTTCCAAGGAAACATCATCTTCCCATTCAACAAGAATTCATGCATTCATGACATTTTTTCAGGAATATCATCACTCATCGAATTTAATGGTTTGATCTGGCTTATTTGAATGTTTGAATAGCCAATAGACATCAAGCATTTAAGTTGTATATTAGCGTCGGAGTTGTATGGGACAAAAGTTGTGTTCATTGTTTTGTTTCCTAAGCAAGCCAATTCCAGCATATCCTTTAAGCAGGACAATATTAATTTCTTCTTCTTCTTCTTCTTCTTTTTTTTTTTTTTTTTTTTTTTTTTTTTTTTGTTGCAAACTTTTTATTATTAGATGGATATATTCTTGCCTAGGTTGACAGCCTTTTTCTCACGGAACTTGTGGAATTTCCTTCAATGCAACGATTACACTGGCCATTATTATGAAAGAAGATATAGCTGCAACAAATTTAACCTATATAAAGAATCTTTTCAAAAGACCCCTGGTAACCTCAAAGACAATATGACTGTACATTTAAAGGCCCGGACTGTTTCTTTTCTCTTTCTTTCTCTTTATTTTTGGCAGAGCTTTGTTTTTTGCCTAATGATAAGATCGATACTTTTCGAGATAGATAGTTGATTTTCAGAACATAAAACCTACCTGTCGGAGTGAGTGCTTACGTGCTTTCTGGGTTCCATTGTTTAAACTGCATGAATATGGCCTACTATCTATAAAAAAGAATATAAAAGGCACTTCAGGATATTAAAATGCTACACAACGGCCGAAGGCCATTCTGAAGCATTTTAACTATGCTACGTCAAAAATATTAGTGAACGTCTTTTAACTAGACTTCGTTTTTAAGTAACTATTCTTCATATTGAAATTTCACTTTTGAGGCATGTATGTAAAAAAATTACATAGTTTAGAATTTCAAATGTGCTGTTTATTTTATATTGTTTTCTCTCTTTAAAATATCATTTTCTGCTTCTTAATTTTTTATGCTTGATAGCATATATTTTCCTGTATTAGTTTGCAATTTTTACTTCACCTCTATCTGAAAAAAATAATTTCGAAAAGTATGCTAACGATCTTACGGTTTTGTAGGACTTGGTAGCTATTTAAAAATGATTTGTAATGTTTTTCAATTTATTTTCTTTTTAGAATATGGAGCAGAATTTCCTCTTAATAGAAATTTCGAACTATATTTCATATATTTCTCAAAATTTTATTTAATTTGCAGAAAATTAAAGTATAATGCCATATACGATATATTCGTTTTATGAGACCCTTGATTTCTGATTCAATTGGGAGATATAACTTTTTACTCACAAAAGAAATGTACTTTATACTCACAAAAGAAAAAGGATGGATTTTTTGTTCCAAAACTTTTGAATGTCCAAATCAATATGACCCCTGAAGCGAAGTAGCTGGATACATTTATTGACAAAAATTTTCACTTGAAATAAACATATTGATTTCAAAATTAATCAAGCAAAAAGTGCATCATGATGTGTAGACGTATGCTTGGAATGATACTGGTGCTACAGCCAAGAATGATGTTTATATGTACACAGAAAATGTAAGATCTATCATAACTTATGTCTGTGTGATCTGGTAGTGTATGGTTGAACACAGAACTGTGAGGGAAAGCAGGGGAGTCTACATAGACTGATCTGCCAGTGTTTTAATACGCACTGAAGTCATCGCAGATACTATGACCTCAGTGCCTACCAAAGCATTTTATTTTACATCAGACTTAACTAGACATCTCCATTTGCAGCACTGATAAAATGATTACCTATAGAATGATAGAGGTCATATCAGTATAATTAGAAAAATTCACGAATCTTTATTAATGATGCTTTCACGGAAAGAAATTCATATTTTACGGGTCATTTGTGGTTATATATATATATATATATATATATATATATATATATATATATATATATATTTTCCTTACTGGGGAAAATGGAAGAACAATACGTTCAATTATAATATCGGTGTTCTTATCGTATTCACAGATGAATTAAAGACATATTCTCAGGGATTAGGGTCCATGACATATCTCTCACTAACTTCTCGAGGTGTGTCACTGAAAAGTGGGATGAAGGTGGTATTCACAGATGAATTAAGGACAAATTCTCAGGGATTAGGATCCATGACATATCACTCACTAACTTCTCGAGGTGTGTCACTGAAAGGTGGGCTGAAGGTGGTATTCACAGATGAATTAAGGACAAATTCTCAGGGATTAGGGTCCATGACATATCGCTCACTAATTTCTCGAGGAGTGTCACTGAAAAGTGGGCTGAAGAACTTGCAATAACCAACAGTCTTTTAATAAATTTAAAAAAACTGTTACCAGGGTAAGCTGATGCTTGTTTTTAGTGATTGTTAAGCAATCTTATTGGCTTAACAATCATTCCAAATTAATGCTAAAATTATTTTGTAATGCAGGAGCCTTCTAAATGAATTGGTAGTTAGGAACAAGTTAATTCTTATGTGGTTGTCTGGTTATGTAAGTGTTGAAGGTGATGAAAAAGCTGATGAGCTTGTAAAACAAGGATGGTCTCCTAATCCAATTGGGGCAGAGCTTTTCTGTCCGTCAATTTAAAATAAAGAATCTGTTAGTAAATGGAGAAAAATAGAAGACGAATGAAACCTGGTTTGAGTCTACATCAATACGCTAATAGTATAATTTATAAATCATCTGCAAAAATTGTTTCTGAAAGTCTTAGATGCCTAAGGTAGAATATACAAACGATTATGGGATTCTTTACTGGGCACAACTACTTCAGGAAATAGCGTAATACAATGGGGCTTTTTTAACAAGAGATTGTCGCTTTTTCAGTCATGTATGTAGAAAAGGCCATAAAAGTGAGGAAACGGTCCATCCTATTGTATATAAACGTGGTGCCCTTACTCGAATGACCACTTTAACTTTTTGATGCTAACAAACTATTCAGCTTCATAAATTGCCTATCTCACTTCATAAAACAAGTGGGAGAACCTAGTAGATGGAGCTAAATTAATCTCTAGCTCCATCTACTAGGTTTTAAAATTGTTATGAAGGCTAGTTTGGATTCGAAGGTTGGTACAAAATGCTTTTAGCATAGGTACTTTGACTATCAAATCCAACTAAGAAGGAGAGAATACTGTGCTTCACATTTTTCAAATAACTTTATAATTTATTTATTACAAAGGCAAATTTCATAATAAATTCGAGTACTTGACATTTATAAGTTTTAAAACTTGAATATTTCTTTTAATGATCAAAATAAAGCAATTTTGACGGAAAAAAAAAGAAAAAGAAAATCTTTCAACCGTTTTGATTAAAACATATTCATTCATTATTTGTTTATCTGAAAGAATATTAATCTATATTTTGCAATGGTTTTATAGAATATTCAATTTAAAAGTTAAAGCCCTTTTGATAAATATTACTCAATATTTCGAGTTTAATAAAATTAATTCAATCTTAATTAAATTAAACATTTTTCACATTTAAAAAGAAAGTATAATCTATATTTTTAAAATTCTATTAACGTGAATTGTAACAGATATAAAGTTAAAAAAACATTTAACAACAAGAGTTTTTGGTTAAATTGCGGTTTAGGTCCCCTTCCTCGCCAACTCGCGAATTGGAAGCGCTATTTCACGCAGGCTCATTAATTACTCTTTTGTTTTAGCTTTTTCATTGGTCACTAATAAAGTTTGACTTTAAAATAGCGGTTTAATTTTCGCCATAGCATCGGTGTTTTTGAAAACTCGCCAAGCAGGGGACCTAAAGCACAAATTTCACCGAGATTTTTTATGAAATTAAATATCATTTTTATGTAATTAATACATAAAAGAGAAATACTAATATCATTTAAGTATTTAATGAACAATACCTTAAACAAATTTGATGATATTCGTTAAATGTATTTAAAAACTATTTAATTTCTATAAAAAATTTATTTGATGAAAAACAAACACATTTCTAGTATTATAAGAGGGGGGCTAATTAGAATATTTTCGCGCCTAATTTAAATTCAAAATCTAATTGCAAACAATTTGAAATTTTTATAAGTGAAAAGCAATTTGAGAATTCTGTGTTGTTAAAAATATTTTTACTATTTCATTTCTTAGGGATATTTAATAACGTTATCTCTTTATTAATTGTTATATAATATTATTTTATTTACAAAAAAAAAATGTCCTTTATGTATCCTATAAAAATTTTAAAAATTAATTTTTAATTACTAACTTAAATAAGTTAACAAAATTAATATTTAACTTATTTAATTACTGTTAAAAAAATTTGTTCTGGGATTATATACTATAAACCACTATTTTAATTCCAATAAACTGTTGGACACACATAAAAACCCATTTATCTCTTTCTCATGTTTAATCAAAAAATTGAAGATCGTGCAATACTAACCCATTCAAATATTTCCTTTTCATAAAATGTCGTTAATAGGGAGCAGCGAGTAATTTGATGGAAGAAATATCAGTGGTTTCAATGCTTTTGAATAAATCAATACGCTTGAAGCTCTTTGATTGGTTCATGTAACTTTTTCTTCTTTGAAATCGAATTAAATATGGATGGAGGATTCGGAGAAAAGTCATTTCCTATCAGATATTTAAATTGCGTTTTCCCAAGGAAAAAAAATTTTAAAAATTACTGTTCATAAAGCTATTAAAATCCATAAAAGAGGCTAGTATAATAAGTTCTTTGGTAACGGAAATAAAACAGGCAAAATCCTGAAAGAGCATTAAATAGTTGTTGATATTGCATTTAAAAAGTCGCAATTCCAAAAGTATTTTGAAATTCTGTTTTACTCTATCTTATACTATTCAACACAGTTAGCTTATTTATATTAGGTTGGGGAAAAAGTAATCCATTATTTTTTCGGTAAACGTCTGTAGTGATCGATATCTCGTGAGGTATCTTTCAAACAATTTCAGATTTATGCTCGTTAGAAAGGTGACATTTGACACTAAAATATCCTCTTGCGGTTTTTTGTTTGATTCATTCAGTTACGAGTATAAGGTTTTAAAAATGGAAGACAACAAACAGAAAATTCGATACAATTTCGTTTTTGTTTCATAATGCCGAAAAGGCTAACCAGGTGGCTGAAATTGTGAAAGGTGTTTATCGTCCTATATAATACTGTAACAACCAGTTACGTACAATTTTGGTTTTGTCGATTCCGTTCGGGTATTTTGATGTTAGAGATGCACCTCGCATGTGGATACAGCATCGTCAAAAATGTCTATAAAATATCAAAAATGATCGAAGTTAACCGCATGTCAGCAGTCGTAACGCGCAAGACCTAAAAATCTACATGAAATCAGTTTTAAACCTTTTTACAAAGCGAATCCATAAGAAGTTACATAAAGTTCACGTAAAAATAATGGATTTCTTTTTCACCAACCTAATATATTATATGTTACTTAAATTCTTTTAAATAACAATGACTCATTCAAAAAATAAGCAGATCTTTAAATATGAATGTTCTGAATAAAACTCCATTAAAAGCGAATTAGTGGTCGTGCAAATACATCATCTATGAAAAGCTTAAAAAATGCTTGTTTGTCAACATGGGTGCGAATTTCGCTGATATTAAGATAAGAATTTTTAGAATATATCCGTTCATGTGATAATAATTTTAATCGATTATCCGAAGAATTGAGATGAGGATTGATTATTGATTGGGAAACTGCGCATGAAAATATTCTAAAGCTCTAAAGCAACTTAGATTTTTCCTACAGCCCATAGAAGGTCATTATCAAATTATAGTTTATGTAAAAAGTTTCGTTAAAAGACCATTTATTCAATTAAACTAGTCATTGTGGCTGGCATGAATAGTTTATAGCAAGTACAATTCGATTTAGAGAAAATATGGAACATGTATTTAACCATAGAACATTCGTGAAATATCCATGTGGTGTAGGTAACACATTTAATGGCTTGGTATTTAACATTCGTGACACACGTTTAATACCATATAGTTCTGTGTTCATGCGGCTTATCTTTATGGAACGGCTGCTTATCCTTTATTGGAAAAGCAGAAGAATTTCTTTCTCACTAGGAGCCAAGAATGTTTATATCCATAAAAATATGGACTATCATTCCTACTCTTCTGTTCGAATTAATAGTGACAAATTGAAAAAAATTTTTGAAAAATCTTATCTTTTAATCATTACCTACATTAAGTAGACTAATGAATTTCCACATTAATGTGTATATCTTTTTTTTTTCGCAGAAATGATCTATTCAACATATCTTGGTATTGACTCCACTGGTGTAGCACACATGTTCATGACTTCCTCATTGTAGAAACCATCTCAGCTAAAGCGATTTTTGAGAATATGCCACAAGATTTCAATGGGATTTAAGTTTGATGAATTAAAAGGCCAATCGAACACTCTTAATTTATTTTTCATCATAAACGTCTGGATCAATTTGAATTGTGATAAGGGGTTAAGTCATGTTGTTAAAATGTTCTGTCAAATGTTTCCATGAGTAGAACAAACCTACTTTCTCTGTATTTTATAAAATTCCTCATGCACTTAAAAGGAATTAAACTTATAGTGCCATTTTTTATGTAAAAAAAAAACCCAAAATATTTATTTACAACATTACTATTACAAGTTTATTACAGTCTGATGGATATGATTTGGTCTCAGAGTTTCATTTTCACTTCGCATTTGATTTGCATTCCTGCAACAGTAAACGCGTTGAAAATTCCCCTCTACCAATCGTTAATAGTTCATGATTTCTTAGTACATTCTAAGCATATTTCTTATTATTTTCTGAGTTAGAAATTTTTATTCTCAGTCTTGTTGCTGAATAATTAAATGCCAGACGCCTTTTCCTTTCATTTCTAGTAATCACTTCAACTTTATAACCCCATAGATCCATTCGCAGATCTATGTTTGCCCTTCTTAGATTTATTTTACTTAGCTTACTAGAATTTCATGAATTCTTAGAGGAATTTTTATTTTTGTTTTCATATTTTCCTTTTGTTTTTAGAGGCAATGATCTGGAATCTTGAAAATTTTTTTTAAGTTCTTGTAACAATTTATTTTCCCACATCAGCTGTAGTAGCTACTATATCTCTCACCATCATAGAAGTGTGTGAATTAAGACCGATTATATTTTAGAACGATTTCTCAGGATAATATCAATCTTTGAACAAGAAAAAATAACACCTGTAACACAGAATATAAAATTATAACCACCTGTTGCCTCACGGAAAGGCTCACAGTTGAATGATGCATTTAAAACCAGTCAAACTAAGGAATTATTGTCAAGTTCAATCCGTCATATTACCTCTAAACAGATATAGCTCTTATAAGGTGACTCAGTATAACGCTGGTGATCGCATAGTAATTCAAACAAGAATAACATATTTATTCCAATTGATTCGAACAGCATATTACATAGACATTGATGATGGTATAATAGGTGATGATTCTTTTATAGGAGGAAAACAATCATTTACAAAAGTTAAATTTAGTAATTATAATCTTTAGCAGCAAACAGCTCAGAGCACAGAGAAATCATCTTGATCACCATAAATAATTCTATCGATGTATCGATGAAAGGTGTATGAGATAGAAATCCACTTTCTCAATTCTTCCTCCATACCCACAATTGGTTTTCAAGAACAATAGCTTATTTTTTACAGAAAAGTCGCACCACATAATAGATAGCCCCTAACATTTCTATACGTACTAATTGATGTTATTGTCTTGTCCAGTTAAGTAGTGAAATAGGATCAAATATATCCAAAAGAGTAAAATACAGCTCTGGCTACATTAATAACTTCTGTGTAATAGAGGTTGGTTGGTTGGTTGGGTTTTGTGGCGCAAGGTCCAAAAAGGACAAGCTGCGCCATCGTGTAATAGAGGAGTTGATCGTTGGATCGAGATGAGTCCTGAAGAGCTTCGACAATATGCCTGGGCAATCAAAGATATGATCGGGAAAGAGTTCTGTGTCTGTGCTGTGAGGACAACTCCTGTAGCTTCGATGGTTATCGAGAGATATTTTCATTCCTTTGAAGTGCTTAGTCCTTAATTTGGCTATAGTTGTGGAGATAGCATGGTCACAGTTTAGATCAGGGATAGAGTGCTTCCGAAAAGAAACTGTTTTTCTCCTGGAATAGATTTTAATTTATACAGAAGCTACTTTTTTTGCACCAAAATGTGACACATTCAATTCGTTAATTTTATTCATATTCAAGTTACCTAAAAAAATTTGATATTATTTTATAACTACTTCACAAAATATACGCACAAAATCACTTTCTCATATTATTGTTGTGGTGTGGTTTGTGTGCGTTGTTGATCCCCAGAGTTATAACCGGATGAGCTTTGCTACTAGCAAGGTCACCAAGTCAAACAAGTTAAAAAGGGAACATTCTTATTCTTATTCACCTTGAGCTTGTCAGATATGTGGCACCTCTGCATTGTTGCATTTTGTGCCATTCACCAAGCCCAATTTTTTCCTAGTTCCATTGTCTTGGGTCACTTACTTTGTCTATAAAGTCTGATAGGCCCTCAATGGAGTTTAGGTGTAACTTTTTAGGATATGGATTACCTAGAGTAGTGAATCTTGTAAGGGCAAGAGCATCACACTCATATAGTAAGGAAACATTACACTAAGAACATCTGGTCTTTTGATTTTTTGAGTTAGAAATGAAAACATACTACAAACATAATAGATACACAAATTTTCATGCTCTGTATGGATAGAGTGTAGTGTGTGAGTGTACATAATTTTCATATTATGACAAAGACTTACATTCAAAAGAATATATCAAGTAGAGTTACAGATTTTAAATGTTACTCTCTGATCTTACAAGCAAAAATCCGTGGGAAATCCAAAATTTATATAATGCATCAATTCATGAAGGATACATCATATGACTATTGTGAGACATCTGATACTGATATGATAAGTAATGATGAGGTTCATGGTGGCACATATGAGGCATGTGATATTAATGGTTAAATTGCTTCTACAGCATTAGTTTCAATCATACAATCCACTACTTTTGCTGTGGTACTTGTTTAAAGTTTCCTAAAATTACCATTAAAACACTTTGATAATCATTATAGCCATTAGACTTGATCATGTATATAAAATACATGATATTTTGTTAATTAATCACTTGAAAGTTATATGGCGTATGAAGATGGCGTGGTCATTGTCCACAACTCCATTTTGCTTCTTAGAAACGCAATCAATTTCTCTCATGATAAAAGATACTTCTTAATATGAAATGAAATACACACTATTATCCTTATTTGTCTTTTTATAACTCTTAAAAGATACATCGATGATCCTCCTGGAACTGTTTGTGCAACTTATCATGCTTGATCAAACCATTGTCTTTTTAAATAATAAGATTCATATGACTTCTACATATTTCTTAATTATGTCAATGCAACAGAACTTTTCTTTAAAGAGGATGAAAAGTCACTTCCAATTAAACGCATATGTATTGTATGTTTGGAGACTTAAATACTACAAATTATGAAGATAACTGCACATCCGTTAAAAATGACTGGCAGAACATCGTTTAAAATGGTATTCGGATTATATTTCATATTTCATGTGTAAATATGGAAAATTTTAGAGTCAAGCTTATATTGTGCATATGAAGAAACAGAATCAAAGTAAGGAAAGTTCACTATCTTTAATATCCTGGTGGTATAATGAGAACCAGTGGCTCTGGGTTGATGATATTTTTATTTGGCTGATAAGAAATTGTATTCGTAAAAGGTAAATTTTTTTTATCATCCGATAACAACACTTACTAAACTGATAAAATCTGAATCAGATTTTACCTATTTCTATCACATTACGTATTAGATGCTTCAACAGAAAATAAAATTTGACCAAATGAAACTGGAGATTTTTATGTATTCATCTAAAATAATTAATAAAGAAATCTATTCTCATATTCATAAATGCTTGGTATATTTTTACTTTTACATTTTACTAAGTGAAAATAAGAATTCAGATTTTAAAATATTACATTTTCCCCAGAGTTGCATTTTCATTAAATTTAAATGGAGGTGAATATTCTGAATGTTTTACTAAATAATGATAGGGTCTATTGTATCGAAATATTTAGAGCTATTGAGAAAATTATCTATTACTAAAAGTCGTTAGGGATTCCAGTAAGATTAATTTTAAACAGAGGAAATTTTATCGCATATTATTAGCATATAAGATTCAATGCCTGTTAACCTTTTCATATATTTGAACATAACACAAATATATTTTTTAAAAAAAAACAGTATCAATATACATTATTTATTAACATTTAAAAATGGTAACCAGGATCTGTAACTTTTGTGATAGTCATACAAAAATGTTGATAACATTTTTGTTATATGTAAATATATGATATAAAATTAATGATATGTAAAACTAGAGACTAGTTTACTAGTAACTGGAATAGAAAATTCAAAAAGAAAGCTTAGGTACAGGCTACGGGATTTTTAAATTGAATTTAAAAATTCAATTTGCTCATATTTATCTATTAAATTCCTCCAAATTTTAGGGCTAATAATAAGAAAAATGTGTGAAGAGAGATTTTGGTCATGATATAAAATTAATTGAAATCACTGTCCAAGATCTTTAAAATGAAAATATAACAACTGCAGGTGCTTAAAGAAGACTATGAATAGGAATTTTTACTAAGCTGGAAAATCTTAAATATTCATTCAAGAAATGGTAAGGAATTTAGAAAATGTTGTTAATTTTACTGTCTTCTCAATATTTGCTAATTGTAAAAATAGTGAGAGGTATTAAAATCTAAAATTATATTAAAAGATTTTTATAACCCACTTCATCTCAATTAAAATATTCTTGTATAAATAGAAAAAAAAAAACTGTAGAAATTATATGATCTAATTGTCGAAGATTCTTACGTGATAAAAAAAAATGAAGAATAAGCATATTAAAATCTTAACTTAACAATTCAATAGTGATACAAACCAAAAAGAAAAAAAAAAATCTTCATGTCTTTGAAATTCTGGAGAAAAAAATAGTTTATGATAGATTGTATTTTAGAAAATGTTGAAGGTAGACATTATAATAGCATAAGATATTTTTGGTAATTCAACAAGTTACAATCTTTATATTTGTTTTCAAGTAAGTCTGGAAATAGGTACCAGAAGAAAAGTTTTACGATGCAAATGGATTTATAACATTGAAATGAGATAATATTGTAATACGAGCTATCAAGCGAAATTACCATGAACTAACTCAGAGTTATCTTTCTGCGAAAAAAACATCTCGTTGAAACAATGCCACCAATTCTATTATTACTTAGACTTAACCTGAGACTCACTTTCGTAAATACGCATTAGTTTTTAAACTATTTTAATAAAATTGAAGTTTGATTTTTGATCCCGATTTAGTATGCTTAGTGAATAATAAAGCTCAGCTTGTGAATGTGTCAAACAATTATAGAAAAATTGGTTAATTATCATTGGAATAATTTTTCGTCAAACGATGGGTTGCATAGTATCTCAATTTCTAACCACGAACACCAATTTCATCCTGACTAGTATCTCAGACTGTAAATTTCAGCGAATTTCATTTTTTTAATAAACAATTCTTTGAACAATGTCTTAAAATAACATTCTGTTATGAGTAGGAGTGACTCACAGATATTTCCAGACATCACAATTTACAATTACTATATAAGGAGAATTGAAGTTAAGGTAAATCCTCGAATATTGAGCAACAGATCAAGAAATTGTTGTTCAGTATTAATTATATATTTCATATAATGTAAGATTCGAAATTTCTATTTATGATTTTATGTAAATGTTAGACATATCAAATGAACTGAGACAGTGATAGAATTGAAAGTCAGTATTGTATTCTGACTAAGGAATTACTATTAACAGAGCACACGTGAAGCATGTTGCAAATGGAGAAGTTTTATGGATAAAGTGTAATGTTTTTGTTTCATTTTGCCCCAACTTAAACATCGCATTCATATTTTTTTTAATGAAGCGTCTAATTTAAAAAAAAAAGTGAATTTCTTGTAAGTGTGGACAAGTTCACCTTCCTCGTATGAAATTCAATATTAGATACTCATTTAATTAATACTAAGGGTTGAATAATGGACAAAAACTGGGGGCATTAGTAAATTATATTTTCAACAAAGAGTAAAACGTAAAACAAGTTTATAAATATAAATCCAATTTTCATCAGTATTGGCACGACAGCCCATTTTGGGTCTGGGCCTTCCTCAGAAGCTTTTCCCAATCTGCCTTTCCCAGCAATTGATCTCCAATTCTTTCTTTACTTTTAGGGTGTAAATCTAATTTTATCGAATAAATTTATCTCTAGCCTTCTTTCCAAAAGTATTTATTGTCTTTTAATAGTAATAAAATTCGTATTCTTTTTAAATATATATACAATAATTTTTCTTTTATCTCTTTATATGTCATATATTTAACGCTGAAATAAATAGATTTTCAATCACAATACTTTGATAAATTTAAGCTTAAAAATTACAATTTGATTGATCAAAAGTGAAAAGATACTTTTAAATTTCAACTGAATGCACACAAAATAAATTATATTTAGATTCTATATACATTTATTAATTCTATATGCAATGAATTTTATTAATCAGACACAATTAAAGGAATTTTCAAGAAAAGTTAATGCATACTTTTATGCATTATTTTTTACTTCATTATTTTAGTAATACGTAGTGAATTATTTAACAATTTTTTTTGAGTATTATTAAATTTCAACATATATGGTATACACAATTCAATATCAAATAAAAATTTCTGCGGCTAAATTTGAAAATTTTGAAATCTACATTATTGAAACTTAACAGCCCTTTTCATTTTGGAATTAAATTAGTAGACTTTTAACAGGATATAAATAATTTCAGCAACTCTCATGCAAATTTAATCTATTAAGAATTAGACATTAATTATAAGTTTTAAAATCATTCTTAATTTACAACTAGAAACAGTAATTCTGTTAGTTTATGATACATTAAATAGGAAACTGAGTCTGATAGAAATATAGAGAATATTGAACAGCGCGTCCATTTAATATTACCCGTTGTTTTATGAAAACTTGCTGAAGTGACAGGCGAAAATATATTCTCCTGTCATTTAGATATCATTTACTTACAGATTAAAGTAAAGAATCGATAATCTACGTACCCAGGCAGAAACGGTTTCAAATTTGTTATTCTAACTTATATTTGTGCAGTTATTAAGAATTCAATACAATTTGTAAATCTAATTATCAGAATTTAAGACAAAACTATAAACAAAGCTTGTCGAAAGGATATCGTATATTTATGATATATTTGTCACACATATACAATGCTTGCTAAATAAATCATGCTAAATAAACCATAAAATTATGATCAGTATCTTTTCTTACTCTATCTAAAAAGTTCCTTACAATGTTGTTTAAATAATCATACAGTAAGTAAACTAAACTGAGGACTTATTATAAATGAATATCACAAAGGTATAAAGTTACTATTTGAACGTCTTATATCTCATGGTAAAAATAAAGCATTATTATATTGCCAGCAGCATATGACATACTGATCAACAGTGTTGTTGTTGCTTATCCTCCTGGTGTAGGCTTTCCTACACCAGGTCCAGAAAACCCCAACGCGCCACATCCTCATAGATTAGATCCTGATCATCCCACAGATACCTCCAAGAGTCACCAAAAAGGTGAGCAGGACTGGCAGGGAGGGAACAAGAACAAGGAGAGAAAATCCTCTCCCCATTCAAGAACCTCAGACATTTTAAGTGTCCACTCCTAAATCTCGCCATTAAATTTTGGGGCAATTGTATGACAGAGACAGACCTGGAGCATTGGCAGAATACCATTGATGAACCGGTAGTCGACGCCATACAGAGATCAATTTCTGTCTGTTTAAGGAGTGTATTTCTGATGGAGTAAGCTCATTTAAACTTTTTATCGGCAGATCACAACCATTTTTGGCAAGCATGTCTGCTATCTCGTTACCATATACCCTCAAGTGCGATGGTATCCACTGAAGGTAAACAGGTGTTTTCAAGCCAAGCCTCGCAGAGATGCCGCAATATAGCCTGGTCTGGACAAGACAACAAAAACAACAACACTGATCAACTGTAGTTGTTTTTGTTGTCTTGTCCAGTAAAGTAGTGCAATAGGATCTAATTTATCAAAAAGAGTCCAAGACTGTTCTGACTACATAAATAGCTTCCGTGGAATACAGTAGTTGACGCGTGAGATGGAGATGGATCCTGAAGAAATTCGCCAATATAGCAGGATATAGTCACAAAAATATGGTCGGGAATGAGTTCAGTGTCTCTGAGTTCATCTCCTGTAGCTTCGATGGCCATCGGGATATATTTTTAGTCCCTTGAAGTGGTT
>JAPDSC010056827.1:20254-64173 GCA_026290005.1 Latrodectus geometricus | reverse complement strand
AGGGATGGAACAGTTTACGATAGTTTAGGTAAAAAAAGTATGAATTAGTATGCGGCTGGTTATTTCCTCAGCATCAGTGTGGCTCAAGCTGTTGAAGAACTGAGGGTTATCTTGAACCTACTTAGCGAGGATAAGCATAACTTAGTGATAAGGATAAGCGAGGATAAGATACTTTGCGAGGATTTCAAATCACAATCGATATTGACGTGTGCTGGCATCCACTGAAGAAAGCAATTTCTTTTATGCAAGTTATCATCTGTAGTTACTGACTCGTGCCATCCAGACACAAGCCACGCAAATGTATATAGCTTTACGATATATGTGAGACCATTTATATCTTGTCAGTTGACATAAATGCCGAATGAGACTTCATCCATAAACTGATGAAAGTTTCAGAATAGTGGAACACCATTATATTTGCACTAGGACAAGCAGGTGAGGGCGTATCATTTAAATAATTCTCCTCATACTATTGGATTCGTCATAAATGATCTAGATATTAATTATAATTGAGAATATATTCGTTACATCTGAGGTTAAGAACTTCAAAAGCAAGAACAATAAGGCAGAAATTGCCCGGATCGTAACGGTAAGTTCTTTCGTCTTCAAACTAAGTTCATGTATGAAAACGTATTAGTCGATTTTAACTACTTAGCATCTTTCTTGTTGCTGCGGAATGCCAAGTATTCCTAAAAGATCAAGTGCAAATTTGCATACAATTGATCATATGATTCCCGTTTGTGTTACGTCTCTTACAAGAAAGACCATTGTTTTTCGCGGGTGTAAAAGAAAACAGTTGCTGCACATAAAATAGTAGATTTAAAATTCTATGGATTTTGCTTTGCAGAATTTACGTAGTAAAAGGAATAACTGTTTTAAATTCAACATATATAGATTATTACAATGATAAATTGTCATTTTATTTGCAAAGTTACTAGATGAAATTAGCTTCCTTTAAATATCCCACATTCATAAAGTATATATATTTGGCTTAAATGCTTTATAATTTTTTAAAAATAGATTTGAAATAAAATATTTATGCGAAATCTAATACTAAGTAAATAATCCTAATGAATTAATGAAAGTCCATAGAAATTTCAATGGTATATTAATTTTCCTATAAAAAATGGAATATTTTCACTCTCTTTAATATCTCATTAGATATGTATTGTTAGGAATATTCCACATTTGTTCTATTTTTTAAATAAGGAATATTTCAATTTAGTCCCTATAATTAATATCCTGAAAATAGAGAAATAGCCGGCATCCGGGCATTTGAAATAAAAAAAAATATCTTGTGGAAGCGTCTATTGCGTAACAAGTCTTGTATGTTCTTTAGATGTGTATCTAGCATAAATAATAAATTATGATATTAAACAGAGGATTCATACCTGAGTTATAAGGAAATTTACCATTATTTATTTATATATGATTCATCACAAAAGACACTCGAAATTTCCACGTGCTTAATGATCATTCTCTGAATTATTTTATACACCGGACTAAATTTCTTGATGGTATCAAAACAAAAAAACAAAATATTTTTAATAGGCATATGCAATTTTTATGTATAGCTTTTCATCTTAATTTTATTCGCTTAATACGACGAATTTCCATTGAAAAGTTTTAAAAACGCTATCTGAATGAATCATTTAAAAAAAATTTTGTTATGAATGCCGATATTGTGGTTACAGATATTTAGAAATTACTAGAAAGTTATTTTAAAGATTTCTTTGACGTAAAAGATACATAACTTTATAATGTAATTTTCATTGTATAGGATTTTCTTCTCTATAGGATTACATATAGTGATATTTTCATTATACTTCTGTCTTGCCCTGAAATATTCTGTGATTAAAAATGTGGACATTTAGTATAATAACCCAACGATCCTTTAAGAGATGTGTTATCCTTTTGAGTAAAAAAAGTCCCAACCTTTGAATTAGAATGTGTTATTTCTGTTTTAAACAGCTAAAATTATTTTCAAATTCATATCAGAATTAATTTTATACATTGCTAATATATTTCTCCATCCTGTTTCTAACAATTATAGTTATTATTTGTGTTAAGAGATATTACGATTTCTTAAAGTATCATCTTTCAGTTTAGATATTTTTTAATATGAAGTTGAATTTTGAAACTTATTTTCGTAATTCGTTTTGCTCCATATATTTAAATTAAGTTTATACAAAGGTCGATTATCACCGGATATGTATCGAAGGAGACATCAATCATGGCAGAGATTCTTGGAGATTGCGTCATTATATCCAGGAAGTTGGTCGAAACGATTGCTCTTTCAAAGTCACCTCTGAACTTCGCGGCAGACAGTGTCTGAAACTTCACATTTCAGTGATGTTTCCATAGAAAACACATATCTTTGGCAATGATTTCAGACAAGGAGAGACTAATTGAAGAATGCCTAGACGAAACATTTTAAAATATTAAAAAAGCGCTTATTTAATTAGATTAGTGACGGCAATTGCAAATTGCTACAATCTCGTTACAACACACATTGATTAATGAAAATGCATTTATTAATCAATGGTTTCATTTCACCTGATTGATGCATTAAGTTTATTATTTTTTATGCTGATGTATTTTGATATTCATTTTACATTAAGCCTAAATTCACATGCAGTTTTCATCATGGTTTCTGTAATAAAAGTATGTTATCTTTATCAAATCTGTAAAACTAGTAGAACGATATATAAAAAACTTTAGATATCAATAAAATATTCCATTTTTATCAATTAAATCATTATAATGCTAAAATATCATAATTTAAAAGAAATAATGTTATAATACTATAATGTCCAATAATACTTAAATATATAAAGCTAAAATATCACAATTTGATACCAGGTGCTGTGTTAGCTCAATTTATAACTACTAACATATTAATTATATTAAGAAGAACACACTTCGAAAAAGGAATATGATACTTAATTTTTATAACTAAATCTGTAAGCACTTTTACTTGTTTTGCTTGTTTATTCTGTCATTACCATTGCTACTTTTAGAAATTCTAAAAGACAACTCTTTGATATAAACAAAGCATCTTTTAGGATAAATGGCTCGTGATTTCTTAGTCTCACTGTTGTATTTTTTCTTGCAAAAATGTTATAAAGATTCCAAATTAAAATATATCATGATATATCATTTGCATTATGTATATTTCATTAAAACTACTCTCCAGTATGCAAAGTAACCATTTTTTATGTATTTCTGTAATATGATGTTATGTGCTCGAAACTGATCATCACTTTTATGAGAGTATTTCATCAACAGTACTAGTTAGTGAAATATGGTTCCAAGCTTTTCTGTTTTAATGCTTATGTAGAAATCTCATTGTCTTTGAATGTACATTGTTAAATTTGCTTGATTAATTAGCATAACAATTGATTACAACTTTAAATCATAACAAGCAAAACAATCGATTATAACTTTAGATTACAACTTTAGATCGATTACAATTTCTTGATTGATAGATGATAGTATATTGATTTATTATAAATCTGAATTCGATTTCTTTTTATCTCATTTAATATAAATTTATAAATAATAATAATTTTCTTTTTATTTCTAATGCTTGAATAAAAATATGAATATGAAATGGATAAGTTATTTTTTCTTTAATTCATATAAGAAGGTTTCAAAATAGTTGATTGTTTTTGCACAAAATTAACTAATGATTTTCTTTGTACTTTATTTCTTGCAAAAGATACCTTCAAATAATTTTACATTTTAAAGTTTTTTATTCTCTTATTTATTTGAGGGGTGATTATTAAATTATTATTCTGAAAACAAATCTTGTTTAATTTTAACAAAGATTTCATTTTTAACAGAAACTCATTAAAATGAAGAAAAAGGACCTAGTGTTAACAATAGCATATTGCAATGTGGCGTCCAATTTTCGGAAAATTCAAACATTTCTCTTTTAAGTTACATATCAATATTTATTTGTCTTAGTTATTAAATATGGCAATTAATTATAATATAATTATGCATGTATCTCTTATTGGGAATACTTTATGTATAAAGTCGTAACATTTGTGTCATGTCTATGCTTGTTGATGTCAGCTCCCATTGTTGAAATCTTCCAATAATGTGATCAGACTTCACATATCCACTTCTAATTAAAGCAAAATGCTAATAATATATTCCAGCTTTTCCATCTAAATTAAAAATATAGGCATTAGTAATATTAGTAAAATGGTTTTTATACAAAAAATATACCACACAAATATCGCCTACTTTTGTGATGATTATTTGTTACCAAGAATCTATACAATTGAAATATAGTCAAATAATTGAGATGCTTTAAAGAATTATGCTTCCAAGTTTCTTCCTAATTTTATACAATAAAATTTCTTAATATACTTTTATATATCCTGATTATTTACTTGTATATTAAATTCAAAGCCTTGTGTTTAAATGGATTATTCAAAATTCGTCTTCGTCTTTTTGCCAACAATGCATAACTCCCAGTTTGGAAGTTTCTTAACATATTGTTGCTTATACCTTAATTCTGAACTGAAGGAAAGATTTATTTGTTTTCATTTGCCTTTTCAAATGGATACTGTTTTTTTTTTTTTTTTTTTTTTTTTTTTTCCGAACTCTATTATTGTCTTTGGCGGCTGTAGTTGAGGGACAATGGAAATAGAAACAATGGACGCTAAGCTACGACATCTTGACGAATGTCGTATTTTAAAGGATGGTCAAATCTTCCCATGCATTGATTCTTGTGTAACCACATTTGATTGTTGAAATGATAATCAGAAAACATATATTCGATCCATTACTGCCCAAACGTACCGAAATTAAATAAATTTCGTTTATCTGAATCTCCTGCACTAATAAGCAGGCATTTAAGTTTTAAGTACATTTGAGGATGTGATTTTTCTAAAACTCATCACATTGATAAAAATTAAAAATTTATGGTATCATCTTTTCACAAAGATGCACAGAGGCACTTTCGAAATCCTAATGATTTTTAATGCTTAAATTTACATTCCTATAAATAAACTGTAAAAAAGTGTTCAGTAAATCATTGTTTTAATAAGAGAATTGACTCTAAAATTAAAGTAATTAATTTTTATTTGAGATTTGCAAAGAAAAAATTAATATATACTTCATAATATATCAGCAAATTTTCGTTTTAAATTACTTCAAATTTTCTCAGCATTTTGTTTCGTTATTTAAATGCGTTATTCTTATATATAAAGTAACTTTTAAATCAAAACTTTATTACGATGAAAGATTCTTTCACGTTTAAAAGCAGCAGCAAAAACTTTTCCAGTCAAATTTTACTTTAAGTTTAATGTGTCGTAAAAAAAGACCATAAAAAATCAAAATTGTTGTCCTATTTTGAACATGAAAGGAAGCTCTTTAAAAAATGTAACTAAAGTGACTCATTGTCAACGTTATTTTCCTTACTTTTTAAATGTTAGAAAAGTAATCATAAATCAATTTGTAAGTAGTCCGTTAAAGAATACCTCAAGAACCATGATAAGAGTTGAAGTTTTCGAGGAACAAAACAGCTGCTCTTGTATTAGTATTTGCACCAGGAAAACATAGCTAAAAAGCAAAGGAAATTATAAAAAAATAATTATGGATTTCTATGATTTCCCACAAAATTCGAGAAAGATTACATTTTCTACTTATGAGTCCCACAGTGAACCAATCAAATTGACATTAACAATTGTTCTTTCTAAAATTTGAAACCTGAAATTTTATTTCAGATAGATAATTAAAATAAAGTTTCTAAGACGAATCACATTTAGATGGTTTAGAAATTAAAGCTCTCATAAATTAGCTCTAATGTATTATTTATGAAATGAGAGTCTATTTAAAATATGTTTAACCAGATTGACTTGAAAATTTTAATTATATTTATGTGAGACACAGTTTTGAAGACATTGAATTACACAATTAACTTATACAAAAGCATGCAAATGCTCTTAGCTAAGAAAATAACTCATATAACATGTTAGAAACTTACGAAGTTTAAATGTGTGTTTCCATTTTATTAAATTCAGTCCTTAAATAGTGATTTGTATAAGCAAGTTGACAGCTTTTAAAAAAGATAAAACAAGGATTTAATAAATAAACAAATATCGTGCAAAGATAATTTATTGTAGTTTCCAAACATTTTATATTCAATCCTTTAATAGTGACATAAACAACAAATTAATAAATATAGAAATAAATGGCTATTATATCCTAAGGTTTAATATATTGTCGGTTTCTCGAATATAAAAAATTCTTCGTTAATGATAAGTTAATGCCCCAAGGATATTTTATTAAATATTTCTGTTGGGGAACGTGTAGACCCTATTTAATCCTAAATCTTTAATAAATGTTTTTCAGCACTCGGTGGGAGTCTGATTTGAATAAGTCCTTTACGACCTTATGTAAATATTTTTTTGCTATTTAATTTGAAAGAAAAAAATTATGTTCAGCCTAGATTGGTTTTATTCCAGTCTTGTAAAAAATTATTCTTTTAAGATTAGTTGAGCTGTATAAGAAATACAAGAAGAAAATTTATTCCATGTGTTTCTGATTATGTATTTCTGATAAAAACTTATTTTACAGTTTAAATTTTTATCAGATAAATACTTAAATTGTTTCAAACAGTTTGTCTTTGAATGTTGGATGTTTATTATCTTTGGAAGTTCCATATCAATTTGTTACATTCGTATGATTCTCAGTGATGCAAAAAGTGTGTCAATGATTGACTGTAAGAATTCTTACGATACACGTTTTGGTAATCCAATAAAACTAATTGTTTGTTAAAAGATGGATATTTGTTTTAAACAATGATATTTAGTTTCATATGCTAGATGCATGAAACTGTTGGATGCACTTTAGCCATTCTTATTGTAAAAGTAAATAATATCGGAGAAGTATTAATAAGAAATAAAAAAAAGCTCTTTTGTAACTCAAAAATAATTACTCTCATCAACAGAACTTCCATGAATACTTTTATATCGTTTAAGTTAAAGACCAAAGTACATCTGCCCAATTATGAACGAATGATTGATTATCTCTATAAATTACATAGGTCCTTTCTATTTTCGTCAGCCTAGCTTAAATTCGATTAATTATTTGAGAGAATTTGTGTAAAAAAAAGATAAAAAGTTTAGAAATAAAGTAAAGAATCTATCATTCAAAATATGTTGGTTAATACATTTTTTATATAAAAAACGCACTTTTGCGATAAACAGGCAATCGCCATAGAAAACCATATTTAGTACTAAACATATTTATGAATTTAAGCCTAATTTTTAAGCCTTAATATTTTATGAGGAAAAGCTGTAAATAAACACGTTAGTAGTAATTAATATATAGTTTTATATTACTTTTAGACAAAATATAAATATTTTGTCAAAAATTGAGTATGATTTAAAAATCGAAATTTATACAACTTCAAAGTTTATTGATGAATTATGGCATCCTAATATATTATTAGGTTGGAGAAAAAGTAATCCATTATATTTTCGGTAGACGTCTGTAGTGATCGATATCTCGTGAGGTATCTATCAAACAATTTCAGATTTATGCTCGTTGGAAAGGTGACATTTGACACTAAAATATCCTCTTGCGGTTTTTTGTTTGATTAATTCAGTTACGAGTACAAGGTTTTAAAAATGGAAGACAACAAACAGAAAATTCGATACATTTTCGTTTTTCTCTTGTAACGGCGAAAAAGATAGCCGGGTGGCTAAAATTGTGAAAGGTGTTTATCGTCTTATATAAGACTGTAACAACCAGTTACGTACAATTTTGGTTTCGTTGATTCCGTTTGGGTATTTGGATGCTAAAGATGCACCTCGCATGGATACAACATCGTCAAGAATGTCTATAAAATATCAAAAATTATCAAACTTGACAGCATGTCAGCAGTCGTAGCTAAAAATCTACATGAAAACTGTTTTAAAACTTTTTACAAAGCGAATCTGAAAGAAGTTACAAAAAGTTCACGTAAAAATAATGGATTTCTTTTTCCTCAACCTAATATTTTATATCTAAATTTTGCGAAATTATTTTCAGATATAACGAATTCTAAGTGTCATTTTAAGGTATGCTTAGAAACTATCGCATGTCAGAGATTTGTATTGAAATGGAAAATTTTTGCAGTCTATTAATATCATTTACTCTAAAATCAATCATAAAGACATGGATTATAAGTAATACGTGATATGAAATCGCGGGTAAAGGACATGGGAATCGTGATATGAAATCATGGTTGATTACGTAATGTGCAGCAAACCCAATACTTTTTGGATATTTGCTCTCAGCATCAAATATACAAAGCATTAAAATTACTTCATGTAAAGTGAATTGTTTTTTATTCAGTAAAATGGAATATATAGAATCTGTAAGTACGGTTTAGAAGTCTTCGTTAGTTTTATTGTTTGTCTTTGAAGAGAAAGTTGATTTTTATGTGCAATCCCTAAACTGCTACAGATTTTTAGCTGGCTGTGTAAAGGATTTTTACCATTGAGGATATAGTGCTTTTGTCGAGGTAAAACAATGTAGTATAGCTGCAATTGCTTTCTCTAAAAGTTTAGTGAACAAAATATAAGCCATAATTTTAAATAATACGTAACAATACCTATTGAGAAAGTATTAATTTATTTACAATAAATATGTCCATATAATAAATAAATTTTAATTCATTATGGTAAATTATACTCTTTCTATATCATTTAACAACCAAAAGTATCGATCTGAATGAATCATACCGTTTCACGAAAGTTTTCATGAAAGATTTGTGGTTGTCACAGGTTACAGCCCACAAGAGCGATTGGGAATTCGTAACATGGGGAAAGTGCCGAAATAAATGCTATCTATTGTCCAGATAATATATTAGAACCATTGTATCGGGAAGGAATGCCAGTCTTCGGTGTGGGAGGTTCTAGAAAGGTTCTAGAAAGAACCTTTTCATTATTCGCAACATGGAGCCGCCTGTACCTTCTTCCCAGAGAAGTCCAGTTTGACGAATGGATTTATTCTTCAACACAACATCTGCACGAATACACTGCAAATTGGCTAAGCCTAGTTATTTTTAAATAGTAGAAATGGATAGCAAGGAATCTGTCTCCAAAATAAATTAAAACTCCATAGAGGAAGTTAGACTTCGTTTATACAATATCTGAATGGTCAAGTAGGACTTTTTGAAGTATGCGAATGGACAAATAAAACAAGATTTTAACAAAATTATAAAATAATCCCTCAATTCTCTGCCGATTCTAGTCTAGTCTTTGTATCAATACTAAATAAAATTTACACTTCATTAAATCAATTCATTTTTATAACATGATTAGTGCAAATAAATGTTATTTATAATTGGATTTTATTAATACATTTTTTATATAATATATCGTAAAACAAATAACAATTGAGAAAGTTTATCGTGATGTAAGTGCTAAATTATATTCATGAACTATTTAATACGTCTTTAATTTATCACTGCAAAAACGCAACTGTATTAAAAATTTGGATTTAGATAAAAACATAAAAGCGGAAGCTTATTGCTTCAACACACAAAGAAAGGTGTTTGAAGTTTGTACTCGTTTTTAACAATGCTCAAATTTTGTCTGATAAGAATCATTTTCATTAGAAAAGAATTAATTTTTGGTGAATTTATCAACTTAACAATGAATCTCACAGGCCAGAAAATTAAATTTAGTCAAATAAGAATGATTATTAGCAAGCATCAATGTAAGGTTTCGCCAAAAATCAATGTATAAGCTTATCTATTGCTTTTTGATATCGAGGAGTGTGAAATTCATCTCTCAGATAAATTAGTTTCATCAATATCTGTTCAGCATCTTAGGATATATTCGCAATCATTTTTCTGCTTGTATCTTTTCTTATCTTCGGAGAAGTAATATGCAAAATTGTCCCTTCATTGTTGATGATTAGCTTCTTCAAATGATTCAATAAAAAAAGGAGTCTCTTTTTTATCATGCATAAAAAAAAGATCAGCAATAAGAGAGAGTAAGGCTAAAGTCGAGAGAGAGAAAATGCTCTCTCTTGAATGCCAAATTCACTTTTTTTTTTATATCATTATGATTCTTCATTTAAATGACTATTCGCGACTTAGCAAAAAATCGATCTGTGACTCCCCAATTGAAAGATAGCATGAACAAAATTATGATACAATTTTTCTTCAGCGATTTCGTCTGTTTTATATGCTAAATTAATCTTAAGAGATGCTTGATAAGAAATCAGCTACTTTTTTTTTCCATTTCCGGGTATAAGATCTGTATTTAAATCACTTTTCTTAAAAAGTTTTTTTTTTTTTTTTTTTTTTTTTTTTTTTAAACTTTAATACAGCGATTTTCTTTTAATAACTTAGTATTTCTAGAGGTAATCTAATTGTTAAAAAAGCTGCAAAATATAAAATTTCAAAAGAGGGCTTATATTAGTTTACATAATAATTCAGAATTGTTAACTATCTTTAAATCCAAATCACTATACGATTCATTTTTTTAAGTTATTCGAAATAATTTCATTAATTTGTATCTCAAACTTTGTATTTGTGTTACTCGTGTATAAGAGCAGTATTCTAGTCGACTGCTAAATAATATATTGGTAGACTGAATTCTTTAAAAATCGAAAGAATAAATAAATATTTTTTCTTTAATATATCTGCAACAAACATACTAAAACACTTTAGTTGATTTTTAATATTTTTCTGTTGGAAGGAATTTATGCTGGTTTTGCTCGAAATTCAAATGATTTTTACAATATATGATTCGAGTTCTACCTCAACGTACTTCTCTTGCAAATTGGACGCGTATTTCATTTGTAAAATACATTTTTAAGTTTATCAAAAAGTAAACGTTAGTGGATAAGTTAGTTAAAATTCAGAAAATTAAAGGAAATGCACAATGAAATAGCGTATAAAGATGCATAATTTGTTTGAAATATTTAATTATTGAAGTAAAACTTCAAAATTTATAAAATAGTCAATTTTTTTTATAAGCTTGCAAAATAAATGTTTTAAATTGTTAGATGTGATTTTATCCACCTTATAGTCTATGATAAGAAAGAAATAACAAAATTTAAAAAATGTTCACAATTCTATATAATTTAATCGTTATGATTTCATCCGTAAACAGCCTTTAAAAGTTGAACAAATTTAAGTAATATATACCATGTGGCAGTAGCATTTAAATTAAAATAGAATCTTAAGCAATTTAAAACACTGTTTAAATAATCCACAGATTTATGATAAGTACGCAATTGCTTTTAGGAATATTTCGAAAAGTATATGAAGTAAGAATCCTTAGTGAATCTGATGGTGTATACTAAGAATAGTAAGATTAGAATTTCATTAATAAGCATCAAATGATCCATTTTTATTTCAAATTTTAATAAATAGAATTTTTTTTTTAAAAAAAGGGAATTCCAACAATTCCATTATAAGTCATCAATTAGCTTAAATTTCTACTACTGTAAAATATCAAGCTATTATGGCATACAGATAATACATTTTCCTTGTGAATACAGCAAAAATAAAATAATGAATCACTGAAATTAAAAGCTGATAGCTAAGATTTTAAACGGTATTCTTTTCTTTTTGCCCATGGTGCAGTGATTTTTCCATTCCAGACTGCACACAGAGTTCTACAATAAGAAAAGCGAGCCAGATGTTCTCGGCTTATTATCTGGAAACCAGTTTCAGACATGGAATCATCCGATTCTTGAAAATACTGGGTCCACAAAACTCGTGAGATCTCATTTAAGCCTCAAGGTCGAAGAGATTTATAACCGTTGCAGCTGATATATTCGGTGTCTCTGGCAGGCGGTAATTCCTCTGGCGATCAAACAACAATGCTTCAAATACCATTACACTGTTCTTGTTTCGCCCCAAAGCACGTTATGAAGCCCATATACATTGCACTTTCTTGGTATGAGGACGTTATTATAAAATTCTGGAAAACCCGTTCACTAGTGGTTTAAGCGTTAATGTTTGGCATTTGTAAAATAAAAATAAAATGTGAAACCCATATCATTTATTCACATACAAATGGGTTGGCAGATTTGTGAAACCATTCAAATTTGTTGAATATGTTGTTTCATGCATGTTGTTAAATTTAAATCCTAAAGAAAGTTTTAAAATATCCATGCATTGGAATCTGATCTGCATTAGCAAGTTATTTATAAAAATGTATCGATGTATTTGTCTATTGCATTGTCAGCCAAGATAAACTCTCAAACACTAAGACATTTTGCAATTTTATATAGATCACGATTATTCCCTAGCTTTCTAAAAAAAATTATAATATATTAATGCATCATTGAAAACAATGTATATAAAAGACTACACTTTTAAATAATATGTATACTTCTCATTTTAGTTTTGATTTCTTTGCAATTTATCTCTGTATAACATTTTTAGTATAATACGATTTAAAATTTATATTTAGAATTTTGCTTTTTAAATTAATCAATTACATTTGTAACTCGAATATCTCCTTCAAAGTAAGTACTGTGGAACCTGATGAGCTATTCATATCGCTTCGGGTGTAATTGAAAGGCTATAACAATTTTACATCAATTTTTAATTGACATAAATAATTCGAATGTATTAAAAATATTTTTATACCATTTTTCTACAAGAGAATGAAAAAATTTATGTAAATATTAATATATCATTAAAGTTTACTTTATTATTTTCGAGATTATGCATTTTAGAGGATAATCTGAATTAGCCAATAATCGAGTGAATAACTTAACTTTTTTTTTTTACTTTTCACCTTCAGAAATTGTTTTTCGCTTGTTTTTATAAAATGCAGATATTCTTTAAAGACTTGATTGTTGTATCTTTTATAAACTATGTAAAGAAAAGCTGCAGTAGAAAAAAAATCTTTATAAATTTATCATATAATTATTAGTAATTTTTTACTAATATAGTTATTCTCTTATTTATAGATACAGATTGGATACATATTTTGCTTACTGTTATTTACTGGTAAGCGATAAGTTTTAATTGATTTAGTTCTTATAAAAATAGATTTATACAATTGTCAGATTTATGATCACGATTTGATGAATATTCTCTGTAGGATCTTCATTCATAAATATCTACACATTACTAGAAGAAAACACAGTAGTGTTAAATCTTTTGGATATTTATGAATGGTTTAATGAATAAAAATTTCCATGAATTATATTTTGTTAAGAAAAATAAAAAGCAAAATGAACGAAATAAAAATTTCACATTGTTGTGTAATTTATTTCCAAGAGAAAATAATCCATAAGCAAACATGGTATATCTTGAGAAATCTCTAGTTTGAAATTTATAAGGACTTTTGCGAATGCATGTTAGTTCTAAAACGGATAACTCTTTCAAATGCTGCTACAAAGCATCGTATGAACCTTTGTCGTCATTTTAGGAAATATTCCAAGATATCTACATTTCTTTCTTGCAGTATTTAATTAGTAAAAATAATAAGCTTAACTATTATATAATTACGAGCCTTTGATAAGATGGTTAAAACTGCATAAGAGCCGAGTATTGCAAAGGATGGCCAAATTTTTAATTTTCTAATCGTTTAAAAAAAAGACCTACCTTAAGAAAACATTTCTGCTCTTTAAAGAAAACCATAACTTTAATGAAAAAAATAATGATGTTATATTCAAATGAAAAGAACAGGCGTGGTTCAAATAAATGGCATTTTTCTACATTTTGTGACTAAACTCAAAAAAGTACAAGTCAAACTTTAATGGATTAAGCTCTCGATAATCTACAAAATTTTTAGCCAACACCCTGGACATTATTTTATATTTTTAATACCTTATTCAATTATTGCAAATATATATTCTAGATTTTATAAGAAATTTTGCATTTTTATTGCAAAACAAACTTTTAATATGTAGCCATTTAAATTTTTGTGGAAACGCATATACAATGAATGTAATTCAATCGCATCGCAGATTCGAATGTATATTATGAGCTGTTGAAAATGGATAAAAAAAATTACTATTCCTTTCAAATTATCAGACTTCACTGAGATATATTCTTGCGTTCAAATCATCAATAAATAAAAGGTAAAGAATAAGAAATAACTGAACAGGATGGTTTCCAGTTGTTACTTACAGTACTAGAAAAAAACAATATTATATTGCTGAAAAACAACCACTCAAGCTTCTATCTCTTCTAAGGACGTTCAAAGGCATCTAGGGCCTGGAGCATACTTCACATCTTGTTCCCCTTTTTGAATGGTCCCGTTCTCCTATTATATTTATTTTACCAAAGAAGTAATGGAACAAGCCACGTCATTTAGATAACATTCGTGAATTGCAACATTATTATAACTGTCGTCTTTCTATTGTAAATGAAATGGTTAAGTTGAGGTAAAATTATATTTTAGAAATAAATTTATTTGCTTAGTTTATGGAGAAGGAAAACTGGGTCCAGAATCTGAAGATAAAAAATGTCTTACAGTTATGACACGTTTTGGATAATTGACTGTACAAATATGCTTCTTCAGAGAGTATCAAAAACAAATGTGTTTACGACAGCACGAGATTATTTTTTGTCAATATATTGTTACTCACGTAACGTGATTTTATTTCATTTAATGAACCATAAATCAACAATCAAATGCTTCCCAACTGATTATGAATGCTATTAATATAAATTATCATTGGTCACGTGGGTACTTATACTTTAGTGTTTTGGAGATAATTGTAAGCCACTTAATAATTACTGTTATTTCATTGCAATATTGCTTATGGTAAACAATTTTTAAATAAATATGATTTCAAATGAATTTTAAAACTCGAGTATTCTATAAAAAAAATTTGAAAATCATAATCCCAATCACATTCGAATCTTCAATCAATAATAAATTATGTGTTTTAGTTTAAAAATGTAACTTTCTTACTGATTTCCAAGGAAATTTCTCACGAAAAATTTAATTTAAAGCCTGACGTAATACTCTTGGAAATGTAAATTTGCTTACAATTAGTAGTTTGCCTTACCGAGCTCCGCTTTGTACCTTATGTCAATAAAAAGCACTTTAACTAATCATTGGAAGTCAAAGCACTAAATATTGGGCACCTAGTGTATTTAACAAACCATTAGCACCTTATAAGTTGCTGTAAGCTTGATTTCGATATTTTTTATTTTAAGAAGATAAGTAGGAAAATATTAATTCAATTAAATCTAGGTAGCTAAGGTTTTCAAACGAATTCTCATAAAATTTATTATCAGTGTTTATATAAACGAAGTAAGTTAATTTCGTCTCGATTTAAATAAAGTGTAATTGTAAGGATTTGATTTTAAGTTCCCTTTTTTTTGTTTTATTTTAATAATTTATAATTTTTATGTACTTTTTTTAATAAATTTATACATTTGAAAATTACCTTCTTATGTTAATTTTTCTGTTTGATGTGAAATCCTCACTGAATTTTTACATAATATTAACATAAGGGCTATTTTGTTTTTAGTTCACATTAAATATATACATCCTTTTAAACACTCTCAAAATTCCATTGAAAATTTTTAAGATTTTTTTTTTTATAGAAAATTAAAGGATCATTTCATCTCGAATTATTACAATTAACAAGTATAACGACAATAAGAGCATAACGTTTTCAATTGTAAGACAGCTATTTTTAGAGCATAAATTCTAATTACTTAATTATAATTTTAAACCTTACTAAGTTTTAAAATCAGAAAATTTAATTATGAAACATTGGGCCATTACATTAAGGAAAAATTAAATGCTGCCTTTATAAATAAAATATAAATGATTAATTTCCACATCTTGTGGAATTGGTTTCATTTCCACTAAAAAAATCGTTATGTCTCGGTTTTTTATTTATTTGATAAAAGAATAATATGAATCTTGTAGCACTCTTTGTAAGGTGTTCAACTGTCTTCAAAGTATGATTTATTTCCACTTCTTGAGTACATGTGTTCATTATTTTGTTAACCACTTGAATGTACATAGTAATACAGGTGGTTATCAAAATAAGGAAAATATCTTAGATTTATAAAGAATCCTTTATTAGTATGGTGAAGGACCTCTTTTGGCATGCAATGCAGCTTTGATTCATCTAGAAATCGATTCATCGAAGTGCTGAATGGTGTTTAGAAGAATGTTGTATTATTCCTCGTGGAGATATCGAGAAAGTTTTGGTAAATATATAGGTTGGAGGATATCGATTCCTCGTTGAATGCCCTTAAAATAGACTCTAATGGTTCAATTATAGTGAGGTGGGGGGGGACCAGTGGGCCAAGGTAGAATCAAAGATTTATTCTCATGTTCATCAAACCATGACTGGACAAGTTCCATTGCATGGATAGGGGAATTACCATAATGGAAAATTCCATCTCCAGCAGGAAATAAAGTTTGTATCAAAAGATGGAATTGCTCAACTAAACTTTCTTTATTTTTCTTCTTAGTGATCTTTCCTTTCAGGATTATGAGTGGTACCAAGACAGGATACTTCAGAATTATGATTGATAGCCAACTAAACACAAGACACGGCTGGGTACATCATAGACAGATTTATTTTAATGCTTGACAATTGGAAGGAGACAATCACGATCATATATGCTTGTGCAGGCGTCCTTCAAACGTACAATCGTCTTTTTGTAGGGAAAAGTGTGAAAAGCGATTCGAAAATACATTAACGTTTGTGACAAATGACTTGAGAATTGCTACTCTACCGTAAATGTTCTATTGGTGAAGGTGACTTCTAGCCGTAACCACTGACACTGGAAAAATCCTGAACATGATTGAACTCTGCTGTCACTTTTGTTCTCTTTTTAGACATTACAATCTGCTTCAATACCTTTTTGTCTCTTTCACTGAGCTTTTCTTCCAGAACACTATTCTGCTTTGCCAAACTTGTTTTGTCACAATATTTGTATGCTGCCATGGTTACAGGTACGATATCCTTAGAAACAACTACAAGCTGGAATGTTGTGGTCACATTCGCTCCAGCTGAACAGGCTTCTACAATTTGGCCTCTTTGAAAATCCTTTCACTTTAAGCATTAGAAAAAAAATTAAACACTTACAGAGCTTTAATAAAGGTACCACATATTGCTCAACATATACATTTCTATTTATAAGAAAACTGGTAGCCCTCATTATATTTTAATGTTTATGAAGTGTACGTTCAAAAATGACATTTTTATTTATAAGTATTTCCATTATTTTGATTGGAAATTTTGCAAAGCATAATGATATTAACTGTACCAGAATATCTTATTCTCGAGCATTAGAGCATTTCTGTGACAATTTTTTCAGTTTTCTGTTGCCTTTGTTCTTATTTTCCGTTGTAGAGATTATAAAGTTCCCAAAGTGTTCTAGAAAGTGCCATTTTTGCTCAAGAAGTGTTCTTATTGACACGGAATACAGTAAAATATTAATAAAATGATATTACTTATATGAAACAAGTGTATTCCGGTAGGTTAAATTATTTGTTATATCACTTAGAAATGAAAAATAGTAAAGGTATAGTTTGACTACAATGCTCAAGAAAGGAAATAATTTTTAATTTTAGTTAACTTCTAAAATGGTTTGGAAGACATGTCAAACTGTCAGAGCTGTAACAAATTTTCAGATTCTTACTCATTACAATAAAGAAGAAATTTAATAAAGATAAAGTATTTGTGTTGAACTATAGTAGCATAGCTATGTTGGATCTATGAAAAAAAAAAAAAAAAAAAGATTCCAGCACTTTTTTTAAAATATTTTCTTTAAGTTTTTCTGTTTAATAGTTCCACTTTGCAACATTCCTATTTTATAAATTTCATTCTTGAAAAATTTTAAAAATTAAATACTACTTCAGTTCTAAGTGGCTGATTATTGCTTGCAAAATTGGAGACATGTTAAGACAAACATGTTAAGCTCTTCCTTTTTTCCTTTTTTTTTAATATATAAACCGTAAGTGAAAATAAGCATCAAATCCACATACAAATGCATTTGAATGAAATGGAGCTTTACATAATTGTTCATTGTCTTAATACCAGCAAAAAAGGGTTGATTCTAGGCGCATAGACTGGGCGATTTGGCGACAAATTGCAAAAGTGAAAAACTAACAAACTAAATGCAGTTTCTAAGTCATAAAATTGAAAATTCTATCAAAAATTAATGAAATTTCTCTTTTACTAGCTAGAATATCAAAAAGAAAAATTAGAGAGCGTTCCTGAAATCTGAGTGAGCTTTATTTGGTTCGCTCTTGTCTTTATTTTGTGAAAATTCAAAAATAGGGGAAAAAACTGAAAATCAAAGTTCTTTCATAAACCTCATAAATGCATCTACAACTTATCCATGCATCAATTTTATACAAAGATTATAGCGTATCACATTTAATTTAACTTTTTCCAATTTGAATCATCTCTAGATTTTTACAAACTAAAATCAATTTCGTCATTGAAAATTCACAATTTTTGTACAGAATTTAAAAATTATAACTTTTCTCCTGGATACTCATTGTCATTAATATATTCCATTTCAAAATATTATCTGCCGAATATACACCTTATGAAATTACAAATGGAATTGAGTATTCTTGACAACAAACTTTCAGTTTTAAATACCTTGAAATGTTAAAATAAGTAAAGCCTGTTTTTTTCCAAAACTGAAATTATAATACACTATCAAAAATTCTCATGTAAGAAAAAATTCGAAATAAAAATGTATCATGAAAAATTAGCATTTCAAAATTAATTTCTCGTAAAAATGTGCAATAAAATCTACATACGTAAAATTCCTCATAAATTTAAGTTCTTGAATATACTCCCACAATATAGCCTTTAAAGCTATAAGAAAATAATGAAGGTAACGCTTTACTTTTACTGCCTATGTTCATGCTTAAAGATGCATTTCTTTGGTTATTTTTATAATTAATTTATGATATAACAAGGAGTTTGTGAGGCGAATTTCTTTTGAAAATCTTTTTTTGCAATTTACCATCATTTCTAATGTACCATCTGTATGGAATCTAATGATAGAGGAAAAAAATATTTTATATATGTAACATGAGTTTTAACATGAACTAAATTTTAGGAAGTTTATTCTGCTGAGCTTGTTCTGGAAGTTATACTTTTTTTTTGTCAGAACATATTCTTTTGTGTTTGAAATCATTTTTGTATTCTTCAATATGAAGCAGGAATTTATATAATTAGGGCTATTATTCTATCTTACTATGTGCATTCTGTTCCATTCTGCAAATTTTTGTGTTAAAAGATATTTCGTATCCAGTAATCTTTTGTTTTTATTGCAGAATCCTCTTGTTCAAAACCATCTTCCTTCCTTCTATTCGTGCCAATCGATTAACTATTCATGGACTTAACGAATTCGAATTCTCAAAAAGAACTCTTATTTTTTGGACTAATTCCTGTAAAACTAATAGAATTTGTTTGGTTGTGTTTATGTCAGTTGTATGAGTAACCAAAATAATTGACCAAAATTTATTTACTTAACAAAACAACTTGCTTAACAAAACATGTGACACTATATGCAAATTTTATGTGGTTTTAATTAAGAAGCAAATATATTTCCATGAAATTTTTACATTTGAATAATTTTTACTAAATTTTTAAATATATTTGAATCAACACAAAATGTATAACTAAGAGCTTAAAAATACCACAAAAATGATAAAATATGTTGCCACAAAAAACCCATGATGACATGTTTTCATTTCATAACAATGGCTAGATCCTGTTTACAAAGAATTATATTCAGTAAGTTTTCGATTAGGCAGTAAGTCTTGGGATCCATAGGATTTTGAATTCCCTATTATCTAAAAAATTTATTTTTCATGTGGAATTATGGTGGAATTGCCCAATCCCTCCATCAAAGGTACAACATGTTTATAATAGGAAGTCAGAAATGTAAAATTTCATGTAAACATAAACAGTTTTATTCATTTTTTTAATTTCTTTTAAAACTTAAAAATTTTTTTATTTAATATCCTTTTCTTTATTATTTAATTTGCATAATTCTTAAGCAAAAATGAAATATGTCTACTTTTATAAACACGCTACATAATCCTTGTTTTAATTTATTTTTTTATTGTTTTTCACAATTTTGTCTTCTTGTTTCTTTGACAAAATTTTGGGATCGTATTTTGGAAATCAATCTTTATCAAACACCGATAAATTATCATCAGTGCTACTGCTTAAAATTTTTGATACTTTATTTTAAGTTCCACTAGATTGCTTAGGGTTTAGTTGTAGAAGGAAATAACTATTTATTATATGCATGATTAGGGCTACAGGAAGCTAAATTTTAGAACTACATCAAATTTTCCTCCTCTTAGAATCGTGCTCTAAGAAAAAGTTGCCCACGTCAGTAAAGCTGACGTTAGTTTTCGGCAGACTAAGCCAGTACTTAGGACCCCAACTTTTAAACAAAACACTAAAGATAACTATCTTATTTTTTTAGTTAAAAACCTAAAATGAGGTAGCTGTTTCTCTAAATGTGTTTGGGGCTACGTTGAGAGTTTAATTAAGTTTCTGTGTGTTTCAACACTGGTTTTTTCTATTCATAAATACAGTCATACTTACAAATGACATAAATGGAATTAAATAATGTAAGGACATAATAATATTAACAAAATAACGTAAATGACATTTAATTTATTTTTTTCTTTGACTCTTTTTATCGAAACATTTTATAGAAAATAATTTTAATACTCTAGTGAAACTTATTTCCTAAAAATATTCTTTTGATGTCTGTGACATTTACAACTCTTCTTTACTTTTATCTGAACATAATTTCTATGAAGAAAAACATTTCCGTCAAAGCAATTTATCTGACAATTTCGTGTAAAAGCCAACGTTGTCTTCAGAATTCATGGAGACAACTATTCTTTCCAGGCTGGGCAAAATATTTTTTAATGAAATATTAGGTATTATGTTACTTCTTGTATAACTGGAAAAAATGGTAGTTTTCATTATTCAAGCATTTGAATTACATAAAACCCACTCATTTTGTGCTGCCAACACATCATTCCAAATTAATTAAATACTTGATTCAAAATGATGTCAGAGATAATTCCTGTAAACTGTGATTCCCTTAAATATTTCCAGAATGTTCTCACAGTGGTTTTGTTCGAATTCATCTTTGGCGCGAAACTTCTTTGGTGCCCTTTCAGACAAGGGAAGATGAATAGCCACTGAGAACAATTGTTATCCTCTAACATGCTGAACAATGAAGATAAAAAAAACTCAGCGCTTATTTTTATTCTAGGAGATTGGTCTGGGTGAGCAAAAGGAAATTGTATGTATTCTTATTTTACGATGTTCGAAAACTTCAAGTAGAGAAAAGAATTCTTTTTCAAGATAAGATATAGTGAACACTATCCAAAGACTTACTATTATTCTTCGACCAAAAGTTAGGCCTAATTTATTTCACTATGTAAGAATCAAATAGTATTTCTTGCAGAATTTAATTAAGATAATACCTCATTTAAAAACTGCAATTTGTTGAAGAAATTCCTAAATAATATTTATTTGCATTTTTATACTCATTATTTCAGCATATTGCTTATTCAAAATAAATATGATGTACCTACATACAAGTAGATTTGAATGACTAACAACACGAGGTCAAATTACAAAATTTGTAAGCCATAGATATCAGTTGATTATAATGGTCACAGAATTTACTTTGGTCATAATTTCCGTGACTATTCTTCTGATAATAAATGGTTTCAAAAATTACTGGGATATAGAATAAGTTTTGAACAGAAATGTATTTTTTATTTTAGAACACGAAAATGTTAACCATCAATCTCCATAGTTCTGAAGAATTTGATTTAATTTTTAGCACATTGATCTATTTGCGCTTGCATGGGTTTTAATTTTATTACTTAAGATTGTGAAGAATAATATTTCATCCAATAAAAACAGATCTTCACGAACTTTGGGGCTAAAGAACTGAACTTGGCGAAATTATAAAGAAGGACATCATATCATGTCTTGGAGCATAAAGTACTATGTCAAAATTTGTCATCGAAATATAAATAATTCAATAAATGACTTATTTTGACAAAACATCTTCTTTTGTGTTCTTGAAATCAAAGAATACGTCAAACCGATTTAATTATAGATATAAAGTTTGGAAAGTAAAACAACTTCATTATATTTAGAAACGTCATAAAAATATAAAAGAATCTGTGGAAAATAAACTTTTCCTTACAGATTTGCCGCCAAAATCTTATGAAATAAAAAAAACAAAGTATATTTCGTCTATAAAGCATTGTTTAAAAGAAAGAATTTCTATTTTTAGGATTTAAAACTAAATTGCATGATAAACATGATTCCATTCGATAAGTAATATAATTTTTATTACTCTTTTTATGGGCATTAAAGTCTTCTAATTTTTGTAAGCCATAAGAATTGTCCTTAACTGTAACAAAATCAATATTATACCCTTTTAACTCTGGAATAATAATTCATTTCAGTTGTTATTAAAAAATAAGAGCAAAATTACTTTCACAGCCATAAAAATTTCTTTTTCATTATACTATGTAAATATGATAGTTTTTTTATTAAAGTCAATTTTATAGAAAACATTAAATTAGGACCGTTACATTATATGTATAGCATTATTGTTGTCAAATATAAGGAACGATCTCACTTGTTATTAACTACAAATTTTTAATATCAATAGTTAGTAATTGAAAAAGTACTAACTATTCTGAGTGAAGTTTTCTGGCATAAAATAAACTATTCTAAAACTAAACCGATTACAACGAGTTTGGTTCATGATATTTCTGATAATATACAACTGATATCCGAGAAATACGATAAAATGGGAATATATAAATTCGATTAACTTAATTTAATATATCTATGTATATATTTTTTAAAAATCAGAATGTTAATTCATTCCAAAATCTGAAAGAATCAACATTTTCCTGATGATGACTTTTGTACATCATGTAAATTTCATTAACATAATTAACTTAACATAGTATAAAATTGCAAGTTCTTAAAACCATCAGTTTGTTTCTCAAATATTTAAATATTTTTTTTAAAAAAAATATTCAAAGTTCAGATGCGGGAAGCATAAGCTGACAACCTCACAAAATATCAATACATTTTTAGGAACCAGTAGCATTTCATTTGTTAATATGAACAAATTCTTTCTTCTATCATTTACAAGTATTTTAACAGAACTGTTGTTCTAACATTTCGATTCATTTATTAATGTTTTCCATTTGCTTTAATACGGAATTTTATTCCAACTTAGAATCCTTAATATATTATATTTTTATTATTTCTTTAAAGAGAACACAACAGAGAATCAAAACTGAATATATATTAATCTTTTAAATATTCATATGATTAAAAAAGAACACTTTTGCAGTTTGAGAAAAAGACTATCACAAAATATGCAACGATGTTATTTTAAAATCGATGGTTGAAGAATAAAGATGTTCGGCGAATAAAAAAAAAACATTCTCTAATATCGATCAAAATGGAGTGAGAGGCAATGCTCTAAAAAACGAATATTCCGTGTCTGTTTCCTCTTTTGCAAATCGTAATCAGAACACAAGAGACCAAGGATCAAGTATGTGTGCATGGTATGACGACACGACAACAACAATCAGTCAGTCAAACCCATATTTTTTTTTTTTTTTACCCAAGTTAAGTAGAATACCGGATCCGCCCGGCGGTTCGTCATCAACCTCTCAGTTAACAGACACGTACTTCGTTCCAAGCTGCAGCTTTAGCTTTTCGAAATACCACTCGATGAAACGCATGCGCACTTCGACAGAAGGTTAACGGGAAGCTCTTGCTTTGGAAAGCTGCAGCAATGGCTTCCCTCCTTTGCCAGCAATTTCTCTCTTCACATTTCATTACTCTCTCCTAATAGCCTTGACTTTATCCCTACCAATATTCTAGACTTTATAACCATTCGAGATCTATACGTCCAAGCCATTTCCACCAGAGATTCCCGTTTATTACTTACAATGTTTCAGTACATACCTATTTCACGGTCCGAGACTCCAGATATTAAAATAGCTTAAGCCTGTTATGAAAAGATGGTAGGATAAAAAATACATTGTTATTATCCCACACATTTTACTATTTTAAGATTAATATAGCACTCTGTGTATACATATATTTTAATAATTATATGGTCGGTAAATTCAGTCCGATATGTTTAGCGAAATAAATCTTCTAACTTCATACAATAATAGAAACTACTTATCTATAATAATTATTTTATAATAAATGTAATTCAATGCATATATTCTGATAAGCCCCTGATATTTACTCTTTCTCCCTTCTGAATTGAGAGCTTTGAAGCTAATAGTTACATTTCTTCCCGGAACCTGTATATTTGACCTTTGAATAAACTAGAAGTTATTTATCGGTTATGCTTTGTTCAGTTGAGTCATCTTTGTGGTATTTTTCATCAAATCGCATATATTTCAAAACATTCTTGCACTAATCATTTATGGATCTCTTAACTCCAAACCAAGATATTTAAACTAAGCATTACAGAATGAAATAAATTGATAAATATTGATTAACGATGCACTGTTTAGTTAATTTAATAATTTTTCGTTTGTTAATATTTTTCTCTAAATATGCTGGATTGTATTAGTTTCAACTTATAAGGGCCCTGCCCAAAAGAAAAAGAAAACTACATATGAAAAAATATAACTTATATTAAGCTTGTATTTTTGTGCATTATTATATTTTTTTACCAATACATCATAATATCTTTCGAAACGAGGAGATAGTTCACATTTAAACAAATTTATTATAATAGTAGTTAAAATGTATCTCTTTTACAATAAAATTACAATTTAAAATTTTGTACTAAAATAAATATGAAATGTAATAATGATTATACATATCAAGAATTTAATGAATAGGATATTAACCCTTTCAATAATTTGCCTAATTGTAATTGTTGCCCAATTAAAATGTCTTCCATCCAAAAATTTCATGACTAATCTTATTATTAGAATTGTTTAGCAATACCCTTTTCATGAAAAACAATTAAACGATATATTTCACATCGAATGTATTCTTTATTGTCAGAAAATATGTGTGGACCATATTAATTTCCTTACATTTTTAATGTTCCCTTTTACAGAAATAAAATAAGGATAGAAAAATATTTTTAAGGATATACATAGAGAAAATTAATGGAAAAATACATTTAAAATTTATTCCATTTTTCACCTATTTCGCTAAGTATTTTAAACGACCATGTAATTAAGATATTTTTTCTAACTCAGCTTTTGTTACTTGCTTGTGAACCAATCTTGAGTAAAAAATTAAAGAATAATAATCTATCAAATAATTTTTTATTTAAAATTTACCTTAATAATTAAAATATGTTACATATTTCAATTACTTAAGACTTTTGCATGTATCATATTTGTAGTCAACGAGTTACTTAAAATATTATTTTGAATAGGATAAAAATAATCTTTCTCCAAACATTTTTGAAAAAAAAAAAAAAGAAAATTCTGTTCTATCAATTAATGTAAAGAAAAATATTTTAGAGCAATTATTAAGAAAACTTGTATTCGAAATAAGATATTAATTTCCTGAATTAATTTTAAAGAATATAAGTTAATAGAATACATTATTTAATACAACAAAAGTTTAACCTTTGTATTCACATATGGTGTTTTTATTTTGTAACTTTTTAACTGTACCATATCAGTTGGATATATCTTAAGTTTGAAAAATATTCTTTTTTCTAAACTTGAAATGTGCAATTTAATTAAATATCGGCGAAGGAAAAGAAGTTTCCGATGGGAGAAAAGTGCTCCGTTTTGACAACTACCTTCGAAGTTTGATTGTGCGATGGAAACTGCCTGTACACGATCGCGTTCTGACTTTTTCTCGCCAATATTATCGCTCAGAAAGCAGATACGTGTGAGAGAGAGAAATTTGACCTTGTGAATGACAACCACAGCTAAAAAAGATTGTTCTACTCTCAGCCATATGTAGTGCGATTTTCAACGGGTATCAGCATGTGTTTCAACTAAATTTGAATTCAGAGAGGGATTCGAAAGTTAGATGAATTCCGTCAATTTATGTTGAGGAAATGGATAAAAAATAAAATTTCAATTCATGTTTGGTAGTTGAAAACCACAGATTTGGTAACACTGATCTCAACCTTATTGATTGATTATCAGATAAACTGTGTTTGCGTCACAATTACTGGAATCGATAAATTCGTCCATTGCCATTTTCGAAAAACCCTTTTTTTATTTGAAGAATAATTCTTTATATTTGAATAAATTCAATGGAAAGGATTCTTCTGTAACGAAATTTGCTCAGAATTTTGCAATTCGTTGATTCTCAGAATATTGAAGCTAATTGAGAAAATCGTTCCATTAATTCCTTGCTTTAAAATTCTATCTTGGAAGATAATTTTGGTAGAATGTAGTTAATGATTAGTCTTTAAATCTAAATATATTCCGTGCATAAAATAAATTTGATAATATACCTCAAAATAATTAAAATTTACCATACACACATAAAAAAAATTAAATTTTTGCCCAATATTCTTCATGAAAAATAATCATGAATCTAACATTAGTAAAAATATCTGAAAGTAATTAAATTTTATCTTCATTCTTTTTGAATTAGATACTAAAAAAATGCAGCAATACGAATAATGAAAAAGTTATTGAATTTTGGCATTAAAGGAGAGTTATAAATAATAAAATAAGTGTTGCACACAATAGGGGATACCTTATTAAATTTACAATAAAGTAAGCATTATATCGCATGCAAAAATCTATACCTAAAAATACTTTTTTGGCATTAACAATAGGCATATAGTAATATTTAGCAGCTATGATCAATCGGTTCATCGAAGGAAAAGAGGTAAAAGGGCAGAAAAATGAAGGTAAAGTTATAACAGTCCACCCTATTAAATTTTATGCCATAAGTTATCACTCATATTCCTTGGTAAAGTGCCAATTTTTCAGCAAATAACACGGCATTCTCTATCGGTATTACTTTGGGTAAATATTTGAAATATTGCAGGGGCAACATGTGATCTGCATTATCCTGTTGAAAAATGGATTTATGGAAACATTAAACGCAAGGTGACAGAACTTAATGTATCAAGAACATGACATATTCAAATTACCAACTATGCTGATACGAAATAACTAACATTTGCATCCAAGAACACAAGTGTTAAGATCTGTATTACAATGACAACTACCAGAGGTTAATAGTCATTAATTTCAAAGCCTCCACATGATTCCAAATCAGAAGCAAAAAGTATATGACGCCACTCGTTTATGTTCGTCATCAAATACCATTTTAGATTTCGGTTCTGCTATCGAGTTTGAGGCAAGTTTCAGCAAAGATTTCTGCTCATCATACTTCACTTATTATCTTTTAAGGATTCCAATTTCTGTCATTGGTTTTGTAACAGTTGAAAGTTTCTTTAAAACTGAACAAATAACATCTCTTTCTACAACTATGATAATCAGAACAATTGAAATCTCTCAAGAATTAAGGCATGAGAAAACTTCATCGATTTTAGAGTCCCCCAATGATCATGGGATATATTTCAATGAATCTTTGTTCTAATTCATTTTTCTTTTACCTTCACTTGGCAAAAAATTGGTTAACACAATCAATCAATAAAATAAGCGTCTTTTACCTATAAAACTTACTTTAATATCTTTCTTAATACGCACACAAAATGAAAATACTATCTGCTTCGTGAGAATATAAAATTCTAAACATTTTACATATCTCAATATATTTTATTTTTCATTCATTTTGTCCATTTGTTACTAGATTGCTTCGTATTGTAGTAATTTTTTAATAATCGAATCATATATTACATATTTTCTTTTGAGAACATAAAATTCTATGAATAAAATCATTGTTTTTATTTAAGAATTCAAGACCTTAGAACACATTAATAGTTGTCAAGTCATATCGAATATTCAAATAAATAATTGATAATGATGCCTGTATATACATCCTTAAGTTTCCGCTCTAAAAATATAAATATTTACTACGTATACATAATCATCTTCGATAAACACAAAAGTATTCATCAGTTTCGATTCTAATAATCGGCTATGATTAAATTCTCAGATACAGCTGGTGATACAAGGTCATTCTTCCATGAAATATCAAATATTAAACATAAATGAGGGCAAAAATGAAAAAAGATGTATGGTTTTGAACACTCCTTTAGTATGCAAAATGCAAAGGGACTTAAAATTGATTGAAGAGCAACTTTTTATTTTGAATTAAGTTAATATTGGCGAATTTCCAAGCTGTGTGTTTCACGTATGAAATCATTCTTCATAAAAAAAAAAATGTTCCCTTTTCCTCTTAACATATTTTTCACACGTGAATATTTTGGAAACGAAGCAATAAAAAAAAGTACGTGTAATTCAGTTCCATTTATAAAGATATGAATAATACTCTTGCCATAATCACAACCGATTAAATTATTTGAGAAACTGTAAGAGCCTACTGAGTAGCCATCAATAAAAACACACTTCTGTTTACAGACTATTTTATTTGATCTGAATAACGATTTGCAAGGTGAATTAGGAAATATCAATTATATTTTATGTATGCCGTTTAATATTTAGGCTACACGAGGAAAATCTGCTATATATCACAGGGATACATATATACACTTCATTAGTTAGTCTTTTCAAAATTTTCCTTCAACAAAAAAATGTCATGCATTGCTTATTTAACAGGGATGTTTAGAACATCTAAGGTAGCAAAGTGCTTTCATTCGAATGGTACTTCATTTCGAAACTAAGTGTTTATACGTTGACTCTTTCCTTTATTTTTTTGTGCATTTATCTTTATAAATTCTGATTTATATGAAAGCTTATGGGATTTATCAATTAAATAATTTGAATGGCGAAATGGACATAAATAAGGAGTCGTTTTTGTGTTTTTAACAACTATGTTTTGTAAAACATGATATGAACAACTTCAAAATATAAATGAAATGCAATATGTAATGTAAAATATAATGTAAAATTTATAATCTGCAACAGAAATGTCTGATAAAAAATTATTAATAATTTGAACGAAAATAATATTTTTGTCTTTCGAACATTTATTGGTTCTGTTGGGTTAGCAAGAAAGTAATTCACTGTGATACCTACCTGTGAATGAAACCGAAATTGATTTCTTCCAAATCCAATATATAATCACTTTTCTCCTTATTTTTCAAATTTTTAACTAATCTATTTTATTTTTATTACACTGGAGAAAAAATGCTTTTGATCGATAAATTGAAGCACTATTTCCAAAAACATTTCTCAAATTCATAGCTGTTTCTTTGTCTCTAGTTTGAAATGCAAATATTGTGAACCAAAAACATTAAAAATCGAAATATTTAATACAAATTTTCAAAACATGGTAATCTGAATTATGAGGATTGGAATCCATAATACTATTTAATATGCACACGCAGATTATATTTATACCATTTCTTCTTTCTAGTTTATACCTTTTGATTTACTTTCTGAAAAATAAGTTTTATCAAACTGCAAATTTCATTATTTTTATCCAAAATTGTATTAGCAACAAAAACGATTTCTTTTAAATATTGTTCTGATGAAATTTAAGGTTTAGCTGTGTATGGAACTGATTAAAAATCTTAGAAAATAGCAACTTTTTGAGTGTTAAGATCAATTTCGTTTCAAGCAATACACCCAAACATATCAACTTACATATAGACAAAACTTATGTTTGGTTAAAATTAGGGCAATTTATCTGACCATCAAATATTCAAAGTAAAACATAATTTTTTTTGACGCATTATTCAAACATACAACTTTATTGCATACTTTGTAAAACCTGTATTTGATATTTTAAAACTTAACTCTGCCATTAAGCGATTGATTTACAAGGATAATTTTAGCAGCAACATATATTTAGCCAAATGGTTGGAACAAGTTCAATATTTACAATGGCAGGTCTTAGTGCTTTTGGTTTTCTTGCGAAATTCGGTATGCTATCAGGAAAACGCTTAAAAAAACTACAGTATAGTATTATTTGGCTATGTTTACTACTCATATGCGTTACCAAACTTCTAAAAAACTACTTGCGCTAAAGTTGTTGCATAATTTTTATTCGGAAATCGAGAGTGCAGCATTATTGCGAAATGTGTCTAAGCATAATTCTTCATAATGCAAGTTATTGTTTACTTTGTATTTTTGATTTATGTGGACTTTCAAACCAACAGGTGTAATAGTAAAACTGTATTCCTTGATTCTTCATTTAATGAAAAGAGTACTTCTAGACCCACTAGAAGGAAATATCCTTTTAGAAACAATAAAATCAATCAATTTGGACAAGACAAGAGATTTCAACTAGAGTAAAACTATTTTTCTCATTTTTCCGTTAGGAAAGAATTCTTTTTCTGAAAATTTGCAGGAAATTATGGAGATTTATTCGAATATTTCCTTTATAAAACATAATTATTTGTGTTCCCATTTATTCATTCATCAATGTCATATATTATTCTAGTACGTCATGAAACTAAATATGAAAACGATATTTAATAAGGTCTTCTATTTATTTGAATTTGATAATCGAAATAACAATCGATGAAAAACGATATGTGTTGAAAAAGAACAAAATATCTTTTCTTTTTTTAAAGGAAAAAAAAATTTCTTTATATGTACAGCTGTTCTCGACAATATGAATATTGAGATGGTAAGATGTTGATGTGTAAAAAGTGTCTTTCAAAAAATTGCTTCAGTCATTAGGTGACGCAAGAACATGACACGACAAGATATATTCCGAACAGACAATAGGCAACGTTCCAAGCATTGTAATGGTTCTCAATCGTGTGATTTAGAATTGCAGTGACTGTTCGAAAATCTTATCAAACTTCATAAAGGCAAAGACATTCTTGAACACATACATTTGAACAAAAATCAAACGTTAAGAATTTTATTTTTGTTTGATGTGAGAACTCAAAAATCATTGTGGTTAAATTCTGTAAACACATATAATTCTGTCACATTGTGGCACACTCTTTATTATCACGTTTAAAAAATATTGACATATTATTGAAATATTAATATATGTATGTGCTCATGTATTTAGATACATTCAAGAATGAAGTGATTTTTATCAATATTAAATTCAAATTTGGCTAAAAGAATAAATAGCACTCCATACACAATGATACATTTCTTATAAATATTCTTGTAAAATTTATGTTCATGTAACAAAGTACGTTATATTTCATGTAGTATAATGCCCTGAAAATCAAGGACAAGCTAAAATACTTTATTTCATCACTGAATATAATATGTTTACAAAATTATTTCAATATTTGATGACTCCATCTTGCATTCTAACTACAGCCTACTTATTCTTTTTGACAAACCAGCCCGACTCCTTTTGAAATAATTTTACGATATTCTATGAATTTTATTTTGCTTTACACTTTCCAGAGACTTTAAATTTTTTCGTGCACTGTTCTGCTTCAAAAACTGGATAGATGTTCGATTGTGTTGAGGTAGAAAGAATATGTGAAGACTAGTCCATAATAAAAATCTCACTAGTAAGCATCCTCTACATTGGTAACCTTGATTTATGACCTGGCTTTTTATCTTACGATGCTTTCCATGTTCATTACTGACGAATTTGCAAAATCTGTTATTCAAATGTGGCCCAAGGCATTGAGATTTGCTGTAATCACGAAATGCACTTGAATTCAGTTTCATTATTTATTATAAGAGAATCACAAATCCTTATCACAGCTTCTCCATGCTTAATAGTGGATATGTCTAAGTTATATTCTCCGATTTTCTTAATGTTGTATACAAAGCAACAGGTGTAAGAAATATCTAAGAGCTGTTAAAACATACTTTTTCAGATTGCTTGGTATTTTTGGACGGTTGGTCTTACTATTTTATTATACCAAAAATGAAAGAATCGGAATTATTCAAAACGAAACAAAGAACTTTAGCTGAAAATCTTGGCTCTGCTGAAGGTAAAGCTTTTGCTCAATCTTCTTCATTTAGGGTAGAACAACGATTTTTTTTTTTTTTTTTTGCCATTTTTTATTTTTTTGTCTTGTAGAGCAAAAACCTTGACATTTAAATTATTGTAACAAATGTTAAACATTTAAATTATTGTAACAAATGTTTATTTTATTGTTCTATAATCATTTTTTAGCTCTTGAATGGTAATTAAACCATGTATTATTGTTGGAAATACTTTCTTACAGACATCCAGAACAGAGGGGAGACGATCTGGCTTATTTTTGGATTGAAACCCAAAGAACTAATTTTTTAAATCCAGGAAACTCAGTGACATTGAGTGACGCTTTCTGATATCTGAAAATAAAATAAATTCTTAAATTTCAGCAATTTTTTTTTTAATCTTTTAACATATAATGATAAATCTAAAACTGCAGTCTCCAAGAATGTTTTAGAATTTCATTTTCTACAACATTTAATATACTTTATATAAACGAAACGCGTTTTTCGCTGAAAATTACGAAGGACTTAAGAACTCTTCATTTGAACAAATACATGATGACTAAAAATTATCACATGTATTTTGCTTTTTAAAAGGTAACGGTTGCTATCAATTTTTGTTATCTTTATTGTTGTGAAAAATACAAAAGCTTTGCGATACATGGCAGTTTACTTTCACTTCGTAACTGATTTTTCAGCCAACTTTAACGGATATTTTTCTTCGCAGAATCGAATGTGACGAAATCAGAAGTTGAAATAATCATCATTTTTCTTCAAAATTACAGTTCTTAGGAATAATAATAAAAATATTATATCATTTCTACATACTAAAAGGAATTTATTGTAATATATGACAGATTAATCTCTTTTATTGAATTACCAAGAACAGATATGGTATATTTTAAACGTCGAGTTCATTGGAGTCCGGATGTCTGTTCTTAAAAACAACGGGGAAAATAATATGAATTATCTAATCAAACTCTTGGTTACAAAAAAGGCAAAATAGATTTGTAATCTAATTTAGGAAAAGGAATATTAATCCAACTTTTGTGAGATGAAAGTTGGGTTACTTCACTTTTACAAATAATGAAGCTTATAATTCCAAAGTTTGTATTCACTGTTTATTAAAATGTATATTATACAATAAATTCTGTATTCACTAACTCATTCAAAAACCTTTGAAAATGTAAAAGTTTATAAGCATTGTTGAAATAGACCGAAAATATCTACGAATTTATAATATAAAATGCTCAAAAAAAAAAAAAAAAAAAAAAAAAAAAAAAAAAGCAAAACTGAGTTGTATTAATTGTTTTAAAGGTAACTAAAGCTTTCGAATAAAATGTGAATTATATATGTAGTGCCCATTTATTTTTAAAAGAATAATAGAGTATCCAAAGTATTTTTATGGAAAAATATAAGACTGGAAAGGAAGGTTAACAGATTATTTTTAATTTGTATCAAACTGTTGAGTCTAAGTTGAACAATTGCATTCTAAACAAAACAGCTTAGAATTTTGCATTTTTGGATCGCTTCAGTAAAAAATTAAACATTCTAGGCAGTGCGAGAAGTTCAACCAGACTGATGTTGGAAAAAAAGGGTAACCAAATAGGAATTCTTTAGCATTAGAACGTAAGCAAGCCCAAACAGGATTCATCTTGTTCATCAAAGCAAAAAGTTTCCACATGAATAATCACGTGACTTATTAAAAATAGAACACATGGTCCATAATAGGAAATTTTTAGAAGACAAGGTAAGTAAAATTTAAATAATCGATCTATTTCGATTCGAAAGCCTTAATAAAAACGATAAATATAAATATTTAAATTTTTATTTGAAAAAATATTTGCTTTCGTTGAAGCAGAAAACCACATAAAACTAGCGAAAGCATAGTAGAATGGAAACAGGCAATCTATTATAAAAGAAAACATGAAAAATAGATTTATTACTCCCAAAAATAAAAGAATTATGAAACTTTTTTTTAAATTGTTATGTGATTGGTTGTTATATATTTCATCTAGTTATAACTTCTAGAATCTTATACTTTAAGAAATTTATGGAATATTAAATTAAACATTCCAAACTTTGCCGAAAATGTTGTTCTAAGTGTTCTAAAAATAATTTTTCTTATAAGGTCACTTTTGTCCTTAAAATAACCTTGAGAACTTACTGTAACTAATGATTTCATACATATTAAAATAATTTCGAGACCCAAATTCAAGATCATATTGAACAACATCTTAGATACACAAAGAACATATTTTTCTTATTTAATTAATGAAACTACTAGCAATTTCCTGAAGTTCTACATTTCGACAAGCAAGTTCTTTCTGTTTGCTTATTATTATGAAGTTAAATATTCGTTATATTAGGCAATATGCAGGAAGTCTGCAGTAAAAGCCAACCTAACCCCTTAGCTAATGAAAAAACGTCAATCTTCACTACAAAATAGACTCTTCCATATTATCGTAGCTGCTGACCTTTACCCTTTACCGCAAATTGATCAATAAGTTTGTGGATTAAACAGATGTTGACGTTCCATCATTAATTTGATAAGATATTATTGTAAGATTATGTAATCATGACTAGTTCATTTTAAATTACAGTACCCCAAAAGAACGTTGATGATGTATTATTTTGTCCAAATGTATTAATATTTACCTAAAATTGTCCAAAAGATGCATTAATTTGTCCATATGTATAATTGTTGAGTGATATTTGTGATTTGTCAAAACACAATACAAAATATTCAATATAATTTTCTAGGATTAAATAAAATTTAAATAGGTCTGTTTATAAAAATAGATTTACTATTTAGGAGATTTCTAATAAACTAAAATTCTAGTTGCTAGGTACCTGTTATTCCAATCGATACAAACTCAGAACAATCATCATCGTAATCTCTCTAATTTTAAGAATCTGTTTCCTTTTTAAAACAGCAAAGGACCATATTTTCTGGACTTTACGTATTTTAATGACTATGTATACATCTATCAGGTAACCAGAAAAGTTCTGTCACATTTAAATAGGCTAAATTGCAAATGCCGCTATGTGTACGTATTAATTATTATAAAGATACCTTCGGCATTTTCAGACAGAAGGTATATAAAACTTGCTCACAAGCAAGTTTTATAAATTTCGGTTTAGCTTTTTAACCTAAAAACAAATTTAGTAATGACCATAAGCAAGAACGTTATTAGAGCATGTTTGTTGTGTATCAGTGAAACTGGGCGCAGACTCTACTAAGGCATACCATTTCAGTACGATGCAGAAATTAAGCATACTGCACAATGGTGTCGTCACAAATTTCATTCCATTGAAAAATCGCTCGAAGATGCACCACGATAGGATACGCCAACATTCTTAAATGGCAATGATTTAAAAAGTGCAATCGAAGAGGATACTTCTCAAACCTGTGAAGTACTTGCAATTGAGTTCCAAGTATCTGGTGAAACCATTCGCACTCGTGGGAATATGTAGAAGCTAAGCAAATGACACCCTCATGAATTTACTGAATGCAATAAACATCAAAGATTGTAATTGTTGCATCATCATGTTTCCCTCTACCTAGCCCTGAGTTGGGCTTCATCACTTCTTACTGGCCCAAAAATGAACCGTTTTTGGATTATATAGTAACGTGTGATGAAAAATGGATCATTAGATGTCACGGGCAGATTTGATTCCCGGGATTGCAATAGCTACTTCTAATCCCAGAAGCTTCTGCTGTTTATATGGTTGACATTGACAGTTATTGTCCACCACGTGGCCCAATCATTTATGCTTCTCTCTACATGCAACAACTGAAACGTGTACAAGTGTCCTTGAATCAGAAAAGTCAACATTGATGAACAGAAAAAAGGTTCAGTTCTTGCAAGACAACGCAACACCACAAATATGATTCTGGATGCAATGACACCTTAGAAATGGAACTTCTTTCTCATTCTCCTTACTCTCCAGACATTTCACCAAATAATTATCACTTGTTCCGTGCGCTGGACAATTACATGCGAACGAAAATGTTCCGTGATGCTAAAGAGATCAAAACTGGAGTACCCCCTTTTTTTGCTCCTAAAACATTTTATATCAACGGTATACCTGAGCTTGCATCACGGCTGGGAGAAGGTTGACACCTTTTGATGGTGTTTGCTTCGATGAATACTCTTTGTCCTAGCAATACTACTTCTAGAATTTTTAAATCACGCTGAGGCAAAACTTTCTGGTTACCTGATATTACTAATGCTAACCTTCAAAATCATTTCCCTATACGTAAACTTTTTTTGTGCTTTAAATTTTGGTAAAAGCTTAATTCAAGGGATTTTCCTACAGGAAAGTATTCTTTTCTTCCAGCATAAGCTGCTTATTTAACGTAATATGTTAAGCGCAAAGTAAGAGATCAGGCCAACGGAGTCCATTCGTGGACAGTCATGAGTTTCCCAAAAGTTTCATGATAAAACAAATATCTGAAATATAGAATTCTGCGTAGAAAGATAAATGCTTTACCTTGATAAGTAAAATGAAAACAAGCAGAAACTCATCCATTATTATTTGTTTGAATGATGCTATCGACTCTTATCTCTATCAGTGACGAGTCACTTGAAAAACGATATGAGCTAAACTAGATATTTTTAACAACTCAAATCCTATTTAATGTTGCACATTTGATTTCGTTTTCTACTTTACGGTCATTTCCAGCTCACTTGAGCAACAGTCTTAAATGGAGTTTGAATCAATTAAAGCATCAATACCCAAAGTAGCAGCAAACCCACGACGTGCTGAATCTCAAAGCCAACGTGTTAACCATTCAGTGCACTTATACTGTCAATATTTTTTCCCCGTTGTTGATGTGAAAGTAATTTCATAAATGACTATATTCTACATACTTCTTTCACGTAGGGCTATAAAGATGTTCAAATATTTATATACAGAATATAAAGTAAAATCATTTAGAGGAAAAGTTAAACTTGGGAATCATTTGAAAAAATAATAAAATTATCGTTTTTTTTAAAATTGATTTATAGAAAAATATTAGAGTAGTGTTTAATATACCCACTTTCTAGAGCAGTAATTCTCAACCACTGTGGCTCGACAATTTTGTGCATAATCCTTAAAATGTGCTGCCAAATTTTAGAATTATTCATCGTAAAAATTATAATGCTTTTTTTAATTACAATTAAAATTTGTTTAAATCTAATAAAAAATATACTAAAAGCAAACACTGTGAAAGCAAACTTCTTTGTACAGTTAAGTACGACATTGCTTACAATTAAATATTGTTTTTGTCTTCGATAATTTTGACCTTTCATAAAGTGAGATATTTTCCCTCATGGGATGAAATTTCAAGTGTTCCCAGGATATACGATTATTTTTTATATTTGGTTGGGGAAAAAGTAATCCATTATTTTTTCGGTAGACGTCTGTAGTGATCGATATCTCGTGAGGTATCTATCAAACAATTTCAGATTTATGCTCGTTGGAAAGGTGACATTTGACACTAAAATATCCTCTTGTGGTTTTTTGTTTGATTAATTCAGTTACGAGTACAAGGTTTTAAAAATGGAAGACAACAAACAGAAAATTCGATACATTTTCGTTTTTCTCTTGTAACGGCGGAAAGATAGCCGGGTGGCTAACATTGTGAAAGGTGTTTATCGTCCTATATAAGACTGTAACAACCAGTCACGTACAATTTTTGTTTCGTCGATTCCGTTAGGGTATTTTTGATGTTAGAGATGCACCTCGCATGTGTATACAGTATCGTCGAAAATGTCTGTAAAATATCAAAACTGATCGAAGTTAACCGCATGTCAGCAGTTGTAACGCGCAAGAAATAAAAATCTACATGAAAGCTGTTTTAAACCTTTTTACAAAGCGAATCCAAAAGAAGTTACATAAAGTTCACGTAAAAATAATGGATTTCTTTTTCCCCAATCTAATATCTTATTTCTATGAGAATTCGGTATTCACCAACATAAAAATGAAAAGAAAGATCGTGAATGTTAAATGTAGTGTTAAAAGTAGCATTCATTTTTATGACTGAATATGAATAAAATTATCAAAAAACATCAAGCTCAAATTTCTCATTAAAAGTATCTTTATTATTACATTATAATTAACCCCTTAATAAACATATTGTTGTTTTGGTGTTTAGTACATATTATATTATTTTATTTTGCATTCAAAATTACTATCATAAACTATTTTACACAGTGTATTAAAGATAAGTAAGCAACTTCTAAGTAACAACTTTTTTTTTTTTGTGTGTGCCACCAAATTTTGAAATATTTAAAAAATATGCCAGGATAAATAAAAGGTTGAGAATCCCTGTTCTAGAGCATTCTATCTTAAAAACGATAACAAGAAATGAGCATTTATATAGCTGTAAATCATTAAAAGTGAATTTAAAGAGATTTTCTACAGTAAAAATGGAAAAAAAGAGCTTTTAAATGCTTCAAATATAAATAACATAAAAGGCATATGTTATGACTGTTATAAACGTACTTACAGATTATTTGTCAATGATACTATTTGTTTATGCATATATCTTAGTCAGTTCCATATATGTCTCAGGATTATTTAGGTATTTTCTCGTCGGGAAAAAAACTTACCTTACTTTTTAATATTTTGAACATTATAATTGGTTCCTTTTTTTATGTTTGTAATAATAGTAAGTGATTACTTTTCTTGAAAGAGTTCCTAATGGAAAGCAATTCCTTAATTGTTTTCAATGTCTAACGCAGTGGTTCTTAACCTTTTTAAGCCGCGACCCAAATTTGAGAAATATGTTCATGTCGCGACCCCCAAAAAAAAAACGTCAAAATTTTTTCATTGCTTTATTTTAGAGCGTATTTTTAAAAAATCTTCAATCCTACGATGATGTTTTTTTTAACTTACAAATTTTTTATTTATTTTTTTAAAAATAAAGATAAACAAAAGTACTTTTCGATTCAAGGAAAATTGAATTAATAATCAAGTGTTTTTTATAATTTTTATTGACCAAATTAAAATATATTTATAACTGAAAATAATTGACATTTTAACTTATTCCTAAGAAAAAAGAAATATCAAGACATATGTTAAGTCTTTTAAATTTTAAATGCAAGTCATACAGTTTTAATGAGAACCTTGTGCTTGAATACATTTTGAAAGATCTTCACACCTCGGTTGAATGCTTGTCAAGGAACACCTTATATCTATTTCAGGATTTAACTTGTTCCGGCAATTGTTTTTGATTACACACAGAGCCGAAAAACCAGCCTCACACATATATGTTGTTGAAAAAGGCAATAATACTTTTAGGGCTTCTTTAACAATTATTGGCTTTTCGGTTTTTAATTTTAACCAGAAAGCACATAAAGATTGAGTGTTTTTGTAGAAATTGTATCGAAGTGCTTGGTCATTTTGTATTTCTATTAATTGTTCTTGAAATTGATTAATATTAACAAATTCTTCATGCAAATCACTTACATCAAAATTAAATGGCATTCGAACCCAATTATATTTGAAAACATCGTCTGCAGGGAAATATCGATCAAAGTCTGCTATTAGTTTTTCTAAATGATTAATAATAATTTTCTGTATTTCAAAATCTGTGATATCAATATTATTGTCTTCAACAAGTAAATTAAGTGTCGGGAATGAAGCAAGTTTCTTTACTTCAACCTTATTTCTCCATAATTTAAGTTTAGGGAATAACTTGTTTTAGGGAATAACTCTAGGAGGTGTTGGTGTTACTTATTATTTGGTGTATTACTAACTTTTTTGGTTCGACTCAGCGCGACCCAAGAAATATCCTTCGCGACCCAATTTCGGGTCGCGACCCATAGGTTAAGAACCGCTGGTCTAACGCATAAAGGTTTCCCTGTAACCTTATTAAAAAAAGATTTTTCAAGTAAGAAATCATTCAAACTAACACTTTTATATACTTCCTTATGTGAAAGATTTTTTGACTTTAAAATTGTGAATTCTATTATTAAAATTTAATTTAAAAATAGAATTAACTGAGATAAGAATTCATTTTTCGGACATAAAAACAAATTGTTCACTTACGCAGGTTTAAATTTAACCAAATTAAACAATACGTGAATTATTAAGGAAAATTAATTTTACTGATATAGCAATTTCATGTTGGTAGTTCATTTTCAATCTTTACCAATTAAGAGTTTCACAATATTCCGGAATACAAACTTAAACATGGTCAGAGCTTTATTAGATATGAACCTCCGAAATAAAGTCTTTCGTAGTAATTGCTTAAAACTTGTATTTTCAATTCGAATAAAAAATGTCAGACATTTGGCCTATTTTCAATTTCTTATCCATTAGCTTAAAAAAATGCCGTCCGCAAACAAAATAGCTTAATACAATAACAAATGCCGTTTCATTAATTAAAATAATTATGTTGTATAAGGAATTTAGTAGAAACCATTTTTACAATCGATCGAATTATCGTTGAAGGGTTAAGAGAGCTCACGGAACTTGTGAAATTAGATGCGTTTTTCCTGAAACAGACAACTGTGGTTTGGTTTAAATAGTCGCTTTACAGTCATTTTTAGCAAACGAGGTTAATTCATCTGGAATCTGTAATTTAAAGGGAGGATTCCGAATCGTAACTAACATGTTTACAAGAGTAAGAATTGAAAACTTGAATTAAAGACAATGAGTATTATAAATACTTATTAAACTGACATCAAAATGGGAAAAATTAAATAAATGCCACACAAATCGGTATGATAACTATTAAGCTAAATAAAATCTTGTTATTCAGAATCGTTAAAAAATGATTTGTGACTTTATTAATTTTAAAAGCAGGAAGGAAGATTTTATTACAAGATGGTATTTATTACAGATTAATTCTTATATTTTCTATATTACTATTAGAGTAAATATTCTTTATATAAAAATAATCTGAATATAGTTTTATATTAGCCAAACTTTTCTCCATAAATAGGTACTTTTATTGTCGACCTTTTTCAATACAGACTATTTTGTCTCTATAATCTTACGTGCTTTCAAATATCAATAGAATTGTTCGGTATAATTGATTCTAAATGCATTTTATGAAATAGTACTTACAATAATGTATAGATTATAAATGCAACTAGGCCTTTTTATTCACTATAATCTTCGGGAAAAAATTTCATGTTTCCTTCATAACGTTTTAAAAATTATAAATGAATATAAAACGGTTTGATGATTGACTAATTTATCATATCTTTATTTAAGACCATGTCTTTTCTCCAGATTCTTTAAATCAAGTCAATAATTGCCTTGTTTTTAAAGAAATCTGAATTAATAAATTTATAATTAATAAATTTATTATGGTAAATAGTTCATAAGAGGTAATAAAAATATACCATAGTGTGCTATTGCAATAGTTCGCCGATATTCATGGCGCAGCTTGTCCTTAATTGGACCTTGCGCCATTAAAACCAACCAACCAACCAACCCACATTCATTGTTAGTTGTAATTATTGCAGATTTTTTACTGTATTTCAATACTTATTGAATTTAGAGGAGCTTATTTCTAATTTGATAATTTACTCAAAGAAGTGGCAGTGAAGGATATAGCATCTTTTATTGAGTAATTTTGTATATTTTATCAAAATGTTATCATTTGCTGAAGCCTGGTGGCGTAGTGATAAAATTTTGAGCGCTAGAGGTCCTCGCCTTGGTCCAAGAGCTGATCAATGTCTATTCAGCCTCTCATTCTTTCAGAGAGTTGATAAAACTGAGTACCAGCATTGGGAAACTGGAGGTTTCACGTTAGGCTAACCACCTAACCAATACAAATGCTTCTCGCCCCAGGGTCTTCGGTCATGAAAAGATATGGGCTTTAGCCCTCTATGGACTGTCATGACATTGAGATTAGTTAACAATTGTTGACCAATTTTATTAGATAAATCGCAATTTAAAATATAATATCTTTTAAAAATAAAATTTCTTACATTATTAAATAAATGGAAGAAACAATGCATCTTTACAGTATTTATCATGCAACCTCTTTTATACAGACCAAAAATATTTATTTCTTTGTAGTGATCATATTTATAGTGACTGACGTGAATTCTAGTTGCTTCGAAGTTTTTGGATGCATGCTTGTTGAAAAATTTTTATCACAAAAGATGTGACATTAAGATTTTCCATGGAAATTACCAATTTTTGGTATCTGATTTATTAGTCTCAAAACATATTAAATGTATAGAATACCAGTTGGTGAAAAATGGATCACATATGATTCAGCATTCTTCTCAAATTTATTCTAGTTTTCCAAGCAAAGCTATCTCCAACGACTTCTGCCAAGTAAGTGATAACATCGACACCCATATGTTGTTTTGCGGGTTGTTGACGAATGGACTGAGCCCCGGACAGCATTGTTCTATTGTTTGCCATAAGCTTCAACGAACGTGTTTGGAACATTCCATGGGGGTGAGGCTTCGATAACTTATCATGTTTGAATACGATTCCGCAGCTGGAAACTGTTCAACGGAAATGGAGGAAAAACTTCCTTTGATAATTTCAGTGACATCATCACTCAGAGATATGTAACCTCGCTTTCAAGCAGCAACATCACTGCAGTTATTAAAGCTCTCTTTTTGTCTGAGAAATCAAACTTTCAGTTGTTTAAATGATGTATGTAAAGAATGTTTTGTGTTTTCTTTGGACCAAGATTAATATTCTAATTTTTCAACCGATTATTCCTTATCCTGAGATGAATATGTATTATATATGCATATATATATATATATATATATATATATATATATTTATATATATATATATATGCATGTAAAATTTTACGGTATCCATGGAACATATAGCCATAAAAAAGAAAAATTAAATAATCTAATAATAAATTCAATACTAGTCTAACTACTACAAAAACCTCTATATGTTCTACAATAAAAATTGATTGATTGAAAAAACTCTTTTATTGATATTTAAGAGTGTTACGTTTATATAGATGTTAGACTATTATACTCTTTAAATCCATTAAATAAAGTTTTTAAATCAATTAAATTGTTAAAAATTAATGCATTTCAATCCTCAAATAGTATTTTTTTTGTCAGTCCGAACATTTAAATAATTATTCGAACACACTTATAGAACATGTAAATAATTATTCGAATACACTTATATTTTCGAACAATTTGGTAAAAGGTAGTTCTAATTAGAAAAGAGAAAAAGTTAGTGTCTAACTTGTAAATATTTTTGAGGCAGATTTATTTAAATTGAAATTTATTACTGAATTATTCCAACTTGTGTATAATGCGAGAGTTATAAAAGAACAAGCATCTTAGCCGATTGCTTTTTAAAAATATTTTAAGCCATACATTGAAGATTTATCTTTCAAGATAAATTTTTTTTCTATTATACATTTTATTTCTTTTCATCAACATAATTGAATTAAAGAAATTAATAAAAGTAATTATTTGCTTCGATAATTATTTTCTAATTATTTTGCAGATTTTTTTTTAAGTGGGGAGAAAAAAGAAGTGTGAATTGTTGTTATTTTTATGCTTATGACTTAAAAATAAACTTGATTTTTTAATCTAAAATTTTGAAGTATAGTGATTGTTTTGGTCTAGAATTCTTGGCATTCGATTTTTTTAAAATTGCTGACAGAGATGATATTTAAAAGCATACTTTTGAATATTATTATAATATTTGAAAAACAAAATTTATCTAAAATAAAACCTGGTAAATTTCTTTTATTTTTTTTTTAAATATTTTATTATTATTGATGAGAATTATGCATTCACTCAAAAGAAATTTCCGCACAAAAAAAGATATGAATTTGACGGAATAATAGTAAAATTAATATTTTTTAAAATGCAAAAATAAAGAATATCATTTATTTTTCCTTATTTCATTTATGTTTTTATTTAATTAATTTTTAAATTGCTTTCTAAATATAAGAATAGTATTTTGCTAACATCTATCTAT
>JAPDSC010056827.1:0-20154 GCA_026290005.1 Latrodectus geometricus | reverse complement strand
GTGGGGAAAAAGAAATTCATTATTTTTACGTGAACTTTATGTAACTTCTTTTGGATTCACTTTGTAAAAAGGTTTAAAACAGCTTTCATGTAGATTTTTAGGTCTTGCGCGTTACGACTGCTGACATGCGGTTAACTTCGATCATTTTTGATATTTTATAGACATTTTCGACGATGCTGTATCCACATGCGAGGTGCATCTCTAACATCAAAAATACCCGAACGGAATCGACGAAACCAAAATTGTACGTAACTGGTTGTTACAGTCTTATATAGGACGATAAACACCTTTCACAATTTTAGCCACCCGGCTATCTTCTTCGCCGTTACAAGAGAAAAACGAAAATGTATAGAATTTTCTGTTTGTTGTCTTCCATTTTTAAAATTAATCAAACAAAAAACCGCAAGAGGATATTTTAGTGTCAAATGTCACCTTTCCAACGAGCATAAATCTGAAATTGTTTGATATATACCTCACGAGATAACGATCACTACAGACGTCTTTCAAAAAAATATTGGATTACTTTTTCCCCAAACTAATATATATATATATATATATATATATATATATATATATATATATATATATATATATATATATATATATGTATATATATATATATATATATATATATATATATATATATTATTTATCTAACACAGTTTTAATTTAGACAAAGGATTGATGTAAAATATACAAGTGTTAAATTAAATACTTCAAAATCAAAAATAAGAATTCTAATTAAAGATATCTCATACCAATTTTTTACGGAATCAATACTCCCACCCAATAATCCCAGTCTCATCTTTTTTTTCTCTTGATATTTTATGGCACATCAGCAAGTACGTTTTTTAGCTGTTAGTGCAATGGTTCGGTCAAAGAGTGAAATATCAAAAAATAAAAATCATTTAAAAGTTTTGATGGCTTAGGGTACATGCATATTACATTCTGGTATTCAAATATGTTCTTTGGAAAGTTGAAAAATTAAATATGGCAGAAAATAATGAGTTTTAAAGATGTATATGCGCTTTAAAAGTTGTTTTTACAGAACCAGTGGAGAATTATACGCTGAACACTGTTACCAGATAATTCCACAAGAATTTGGGCAAAATAGAAGTTTTGGGAAAATGTCAGACACACACACACATCTTCAATAGAACATTGTGGACTTGAAGTGTTCTCACAAACAGGACAAATGATAACCTTTGGCCTAACAAAATGCAATATTAGAAAAATAAAACAAATTACTTAATGCAATGTAAAAAATAATTGAAATGATAAATAAATGGTGTGTTTCGGATTAATTTCTTTTTATCTATCAGTGAAAAAAAGTTATTAAATTAATCAATCAGACAATTGGATATTTGATTAATATTAATTTATTATTTCATATATTACTTAAAAAGAAGAAATGCAATGCTTTCTATCGTATTTATTAATGTAAAAATGAAAATATTAAAGCTTTAAAACATGATTAAAAATATAATTTCAGCTATAAACATTGGCAGCTATCGTCAAATTTAAGTAACTTTCTTTTAGCCAACTTATATATATATATATATATATATATATATATATATATATATATATATTAAATATCTTTCTTACATTTCTTGTTACATTTCTTGTATCAAGTGTTACAAGAATTCGTGTCATGTTTACGACCATTTGTATTTCCTTTGCTATGAATGGATTGAGTTTTCCTTTAAAATCATTGATGACAGTTTTGAAAGGTGCAACTCATCTTGCATCACGCGCTCATTGGTAATAATTTCAGTCAATAAGTTGTCGCTCGGAAACATGATGTTAATCAACCTTCATGAATTAAATTTATATCATTAGTAATAATTAAAAAAAAAGATATATAAATTAGTAATTAAAGAAATGGATAAATACATAGAGATTGGTAATTGAGTATCCGATGAATACAATTCTAAGAAAATTATTAACAATTTTTTAAATTTAATGGAATACATAAAGTTTAAGTTAGAATTCTGTACTTTTTTTTTTTTTTTTTTTTTTTTTTTGAAGTTTGTAGCTTTCTTATAATATTTTTCCTTGTATAATATGCAACTACAATTTTTTCCATTTTTACCGAGCTCATTTTATGTTTTATTTTCATTATTTCCATTAAATAAACATTAAATATTACCAACTTGCAGTGTTCCAATGAATTACTCACAACTGTTTTTTCCCTCTCTTGGTTTTAAAAATATTAAAAATAATTAACACCTTTCTGCAATGTCCCAATGAATTGCTCACAACTGTTATTTTCATCTCTTGGTTTTAAACATATTAAAAATAATTAACACTTTTCTGCTGTGCCCCAATGAATTGTTCACAACTGTTATTTTCATCTCTTGGTTTTAAAATATTAAAAATAATTAACACCTTTCTGCAATGTCCCAATGAATTGCTCACAACTGTTATTTTCATCTCTTGGTTTTAAACATATTAAAAATAATTAACACTTTTCTGCAGTGTCCCAATGAATTGCTCACAACTGTTATTTTTCATCTCTTGGTTTTAACCATATTAAAAAGGAGCAACATCTTTCTGCAGTGTCCTAGTCCATGAGCAAATTGCATGTTCAATGCCTGTATCCCTTAAGGCATTAAGGATGGATAGATGAGAGGTGTTATCAAATGCACCTTGGATATCTAGGAAAGTGGCTAAGGCAATTTCCTTTCTCTCCAGGGTGTCCTCAATTTTAGATACAAGCTTGTGTAACGCTGTTTCTGTAGATTTGCCAGGTTGGTAGGCAAACTGTAGCAAGGGACTATTACTACCCAGGTAATCTCTGATATGCCTATCAATGATTTTCTCCATAATTTTGAGAAAGAATGAAGATAAGCTTATTGGCCTAAAAGACTTAGCCTGGTCATAGTTTTTTCCAGGTTTAGGAATGAAAACAATCCTAGTCTTTTGCCATAGCTTTGGAATACATCCCAATGCTAAGCTAGCTCTGCATATTCTAGTTAGCACAGGGATAATAAGATCCCCTGCCTTCTGGATCATTACAGGCATAATTCCGTCAGGTCCAGGACTCTTGAGAGGTTTGAAGGTGGAAATAACCCACCTCACTTTATCATGATTGATAATGCTCTTAGCATAGGTCCATTGATTTCTTTGAATTCTTTTTACAGAACCAATGAAATGCTGCCCTTCGTTGCTATCAATATCAATGGCTCCCGGAAAGTGAGTTTTGGCCATAACTTCCATTACTTCTTTTCCAGTTCTAGCAAATTTGCCATCCTCATCCTTTAAGGTTCCAACCATTATAGGTTCATCCCTTCTAAGGATTCTTAGGAGTCTAGCTCCTTCAGAGATTGAATTCACTTCTTCACAGAACTTTCTCCAGGATTCTCGTTTGCTTTTCCTAACATTTTTGTTATAGTTAGTGAGTGTCCCTTGTAGTTGTCCCATTCACCATGTTTCTTTGCTTTGTTAAAAAGTTTTCTAACATTTGCCCTTTCAGTTTCCAGAGAGTTATTCCACCAAGGACACTGTGGCTTTGCCCTTTTGGTACGAATTGGGCAATTTTTATTGTATGAGCCTAGAATTTCACTCTGCAGAGTTTCTGCTGTGACTTCTAGATCATAATTGTCTTTAATATAATTTCATTCCAGTTCAGTTAGCCCCATGATATCCTTTTGGAAATTCTTCCAATTGGTCCTCATGGGGTCCCTGAAGCGGCGGTCAATATTTATACTGGAGTTTATTTCGAAGTGGATGTTTTAATGGTCTGAACCTGATGGTCTACCATCAACTTTCCATTTCGTGATATTTTTACTAATAGCCGGTGTTGCTAAAGTAATGTCGATTACTTCAGATCGATTAGAAGTTATAAAAGTCGGATCGTTGCCTTTGTTTAAAATATCCAAACCATAGTTAAGAATAAATTCCAAAAGACACTCACCTCTTTTGTTCGTGTCTGTGCTGCCCCAGACGATATGATGAGAGTTGCAGCCTAGCCCAAGGACTGCCTGCAATTTGTGTTCTGCACAAAATTGCAAGAGTTTGTGCAGCCTTCTCTTCATGGGATAAGTAGACAGAGCCAAAAACAATCCCTCTATCTTTTTCCTCTATGTTGAGTCTGACTTTCACTGCTGTTAGGTCCCTATGAATAAACTCGGTTAAAGGTAAAACCTCAATATCTTTATCTATAAGGATGCAGGCTCTAGCTTCACTGTTAAGATCACAAATGAGCTTACCTTTTGTTCCTTTAAGGCCACTGACTCTACCCCTGACAAGCCAGGGTTCTTGAATCAGGGCCAGGTGAAAATCCTCACCAAGAAAATTCTTAGCGAGGTTTGTGGTGCCACTTCTACTGTGGTGGATGTTGGCTTGAAGAACCTTCAACCCCATCAGTTTTTGAAGGTTTGTCAAGGACTTTGGCTTGAACTTGGTGAAGTCCAATATAAAATTTATATCCCCTTCTCCCAAGTGTAGCCGCATCCATTTCAGGCACGCTAAGGACGATGGTCTGTCCTGATGGTTCATTCTTCCGATGGAGTATATTCCAGTCGGTAGAGGTAAGCCCACCATTTGGTGCCTCAATTTTCCTCAAGAGCTCTTTGGGCTCTAGTTTGCTGCAGACTTTTGGTAGTTTAGCAATGATTTTAGTGGTTTTGACAAGTTTCCTTGCCTCACCCACCTAAAGAGTTTGCTCCTGGCAGGGTTTTATTTCATTGACACTCTGTTCCAGCCACTTAGAGCTCTCCAGATCTGAACAATTGATAATAAGTGCCCCATTATCTAGTTTGCAAGAAAGAAAAGTGGGGGCAAAGCCCTTATCATTTCTTGTAATTTTGTTGGTTATCAACAACTCCAAGTCTGAAGCCTGTTCATCTGATAGCCGCTTTGAAGGATGTCCCTCAAGAATGACCGCCATTTTGACCGCCATCAAAGTCCTTATAGGCAGTACCTTCAGGTCCTTTTTTGGCAGTCTTAGGGGCAGTGTTTTGTACCATCCATGGACATGATCTTTTCTCGCCTTGTTGTTTTTGCTTGGGTTTTTCTACCCAAGTGCCCTCAGCGATTTTTTTCTCTTCAATGAGTTTCTTTCTTTGTGTTCCAGAAAGTCTCTTTTTGGGTTTAATTCCCTCCATGGAGGCAGTCATGCTACTAATGGCTTCCTGTCCCTTTTGGGATGTTGATGGTGTAGAGGTCATTTCTACCTCTTTTGAAGAAGTGTCCATTTCTTCCCCTTCAGTTGGTTTTCCCTTAGTATCCATTTCTTCAACAGAATGGCCTACTTCGGGTTTTTTACCTGCAGAAGCAGTAATATGAGTTAAGTTTTTGTCTTCATCAGCCATAAATTAACTCAAAAGAAAAGTTCAGGAACAGAAAAGGTCCACCCAGTATTGCCTGAGATGCTGGGTAAGGCAAAGTACTCTGGAGGTTCGCCAATCGCACTAGAGGCTCCGTTAAGACACTATAACCGCGGTGCCATTCACCCAAGACACGGATCGCATAACACCTGGGTTACGGGAGTTGGTTCGCGACCTCCTATTTGTTATTCAGAGGTTATCCTGTCATCACTACAGGATGTTCGGCTATCCACCACCTGCCGACGCGCCTGGTAGCCGCTCAAGCCGCAGGTCTGCAGTGTCCCAACGAATCGCTTTGTACTGTAACTTTGACCTCTCCATTTAAATGTATGTGTAACATACATGACCCACAAAATGAGTTTTCGAAAGTGTATTCTATCACTTTATTTTTGATATTTTGTGTATTAGAAATGTCTATTACTATAATTTTTACTGTTTTTCATTTTTATGTTATTTCTTTTATTTTGAATGCATAAATAAAATTTTTTTAAAAATTTCACTTTCTTGATTTTTAAACAATAGTTTAAAAAATCAGCTATTCGTTAATCTAATGCGTGGCAAACTTGAAAATAACTTTCACTAGACATTGAATAGAAAATACCACTTGAAGAAATGATTTCTGCATTTTTCAAATTTCTTTATTTTATCATTTTCTTATTTACAAAATAGTATCATAATAGGCTGATGTGAAATTTTTTAAATGAAACTCATTTCTATAAAATCGCGTCTTTTTTAATGTAAATCATTTAATGCATTTGTAATTTTCGATTTACATATTCTTTTTCATTTCCTAACAAATTTATAACATCGCAAAATATATACAGATAAACTTGTTATTAAATAAGCAAGAAAAAATATATATAGAAAATGTATTCTTTGATCGTGAAAAGAATCGGGAAACACTTATTTTAGTTCCCTATCATGTCTTGTTGGGGTCAAATTTAAATATCAATCTCAAATTATTTATTTGATAAAAATTTATTTCTGTTTTCAAGATTTTCTCCCTTTTTTTAGTATTTAGTGAACTGAAATAAATTTTTAAGAATTTACTTTATTAAATTCTGCTAACAACTATAACAAATCGAATACATCAGCAAAATTCTTTTTCAATTTTTTTTTTCCATACATGAATTTAAAATTCTAAAATTCTGAAATATATACGATTGAAAAACATAAATTGCTTTCCCCACAACTGTTTAAACAATTGACCAACGAATTGACTATCTAAAATAAATCAACAATGACTGAAATATTTTTCGCGAAAAAAGTATAGTGCAAAAGTCAAGCTCAATTCGGGCGTATAAAATGAATTAAGATTTATATGCTGTGTTTCCTGGCGACATATTTGACCAATGAAAATCTTTACCAGGAAACATCGTTCCATTTTTAACTTAAGTGTTTTGTGTATGTGTTTTTTCCCCCCACAGGGAAATGTCATGACTTTTTCAGTTTCGTAATCTATACAATTCCTAACAATTATTAGATTTTTTATAGATCGATTTTGTAAGAACAAAGAATTTATGTGAAAAAATTTCTCTAATACAATCATTAAACTTTGAAGAAAGTTATTTTAATTAATTGAACAAATTAACTTTAATATTACAAATACTCAATCAAACTATTGATTCGTATGGAATGACTAACCGAAAAATCGAAAACTGCTCTACAAAATGTAGGCTCTTGTATCTTCATGCATCATATTTGGTAATAACTGAAACTGAATGACACTTGGAAGAAAGTCTGAAAGAGTTATTTATGTTGAAGCTCGCGGAAGAAAACACTTCAAATGAATAGGAAAACTTTTATGGAATTATGTTGGTGTGTATATAAACCCTTAATAGAGAAACTTTAGTTCCATTTGTTCATTTGAAATCTCTTACAAAAGTTTCTCCTTTATTTGATTATTCGAAATCTATTATGTTTTAATTATTTTTTCACGGATTATGGCTTTATACATCTATATTAAAATATGGCTAAAAAATTCCTAAAAACCAATTTCTTTCCAGCATAAAAATAGAAAATCTTTGCCATCTGTTCTCCAAAAAAATGTGCCAATCTTACTAAAAAATATTAATCAATGATAATCGTTATGGTCTAATTACTGGTTTAAGAATCGTTTTCTTTGTCGAAAGATAGTGAGTTTGAATCACGATCGAACCAAAGATCCGTCGTGTTTACTAATGGTGGCTGGGACACGTTAAGTAGGTTATGATCGAAATGTCCTCCAAGTAAAATAATACTGGTGACTGTGGGACTAATTCCCCATCTGGTCTAGTGAAACTAGACCAGATCTATGAGGCCATAAATGTTCAGAAAGTCCAAAAACAAAAAGACATATGCTGAGGAGAAAAGAGGCCAACTTTGCATTTTGGACATGGAGGAAAAGTGTTTTCGTCACCCTCAAAAGCAATGCTTCTCAGGTGGCCAGTAGAAAATCTTGAGAATGCAGACTGATGTACCCTAGAGGCCCTGAAAATAACACTTCAAGGAGTGGCTCTTTAAGTATGCTTGATGTCTTCTTCTAAATTATGAAGACTACTCCTCGCTAGCTTCCATCTAATTAGTAGAGCCCAATTCAAGGGCTAGGTATAGGGAAGTATGTTAGTGCTCTTTCAGGATATATTTACACATATGTTGTGATGCTACGCTGGACTATAATTATTGGTTAAATAAATATCAACTTCAGTTGCATCGTAGTTTCGAATCATGGTCAAGTGACGTAACTAATGCATAAGTTAATTTTCTTTCTCATGCCTTAATAGTAGAGGGATCTTACGAACATTGATACTCTTACGAATATTTGATGTGCATTGATACTCTTACGAACATTTGATGTGCATTGATATTCTTACGAACATTTGATGTGCATTGACACTCTTACGAACATTTGATGTGCATTGATATTCTCCGCAATAGCCTCTGATGCAAAATGATCAACTTATATCTCCTACCATTCTGTCCTAAGTGAGTCTCTTAGAGAAAGAATAAATGATTACTATCCAAATACTTTTCATAGATAGAGTAAGTGATTACACAAGTTATTCAGAAGAATTTTAGGAATAGATCCGCTATTAAGATTCTTATATTTAATTCATGGGTAATTATCCTTCAAAATATTAGCTTGCTGTTAAAGTCCCATTAATTAAAAAAAAAACATAGAGTTTTCTTTTTTTAATTTCTTTGTTCTTTCTTGCAATTTAAAACTTCTTAAAGAAAGAGGGTTAAAAGAAAGATTACGTAATATATTTTCAAAATTTATTGAGAATGCTCAAGTATTCCAAATCTCTGGAGCTTCTGAGAAACATTGGTAATGAAATCTTCATGTTCTGAATCATTTTAAAGTAACTTACCGATAAAAAACATAAAAGTTTTTCAAAATGCCATGACGAAAATGTAAGTTATAGAAAATATATTGCAAGTGATATTTAACCAAAAGTGCATAATATTCTATTATATTAGGTTGGGGAAAAAGAAATCCATTATTTTTACGTGAACTTTATGTAACTTCTTTTGGATTCACTTTGTAAAAAGGTTTAAATCAGCTTTCATGTAGATTTTTAGGTCTCGCGCGTTACGACTGCTGACACGCGGTTAACTTCGATCAGTTTTGATATTTTATAGGCATTTTCGACGATGCTGTATCCACATGCGAGGTGCATCTCTAACATCAAAAATACCCGAACGGAATCGACGAAACAAAAATTGTACGTAACTGGTTGTTACAGTCTTATATAGGACGATAAACACCTTTCACAATTTTAGCCACCCGGATATCTTTTTCGCCGTTACAAGAGAAAAACGAAAATGTATCGAATTTTCTGTTTGTTGTCTTCCACTTTTGAAACCTTGTACTCGTAACTGAATGAATCAAACAAAAAACCGCAAGAGGATAGTTTAGTGTCAAATGTCACCTTTCCAACGAGCATAAATCTGAAATTGTTTGATAGATACCTCACGAGATATCGATCACTACAGACGTCTACCGAAAAAATAATGGATTACTTTTTCCCCAAACTAATATAATAATATTGACAAGACCATATAGTAAAGTAGTACATGCAAATAAAATTATTCGAAGCAATTTCATTGAATTACTGATATAAGAATGTGCCTACAAGCAACAAAACAATAATTTAAAAATATTTCAAAACTACGCCAACTATCATCGCCTAAACAACCCCGATTATACTTCACTTTCGAAATTGAGATAATTCTTTTTCATAAAGTGAGGAATAATATTAAACATTTATGAAGACATCATGTGAGCTTCATTCACAAAACGTTACTTCTTCACTGAAAACGGAATAGTCAACAGGAAAAACCAATCAATCTGCGCTCAGAATAAAATCGTAAATAATTGGCCATAATGAGATCCCAATATAAAATCATCACTGAAGGAAAATCATAAGAAAAATGCGAATTCCTTTTTCATAATAGAAAAACCAACTAAGGAAGGAAAATCTTTCTGAAAGCTGAAAAAGCAACTGGATATACGAGTCTGATTTCCTGATTTTAAACAGAAAGAGAATACTATCTTTCATCCTCTTTTTTCCTAGTTTGGGTCGGTAGCCATTTTGGGAAAAATGGCTAAAAGACAAAATTTTGGAAATTCGATGTAGAAAGGGAATATTTTGGATTAGTAAAATTGATATTTTCTGCTTTTGAAAGACCGACAAGTCATGTAGCATCCATCTTTTTCTTGTGACCTTGCTGTCTTTGTATGCCTAACTTTCATGTGACCGCTGCATAGTAAAACAGGAAAAAATATCTGGGAGTTTCGATTTCAGTGCTAAGATCATCTATAAAACAATACTTTCAAACAATCTAAAGACTTTCAATCGATATTTAAATAATTTTAATCTTTGAAAAATTCACCTAAAGTTGTGTTTAAAAGGAAACACTTTGAAACTGAAAAATTTAAGAAGATTTTTGTGAATTTTATATTCTTTAACTGGGAAATGAAATATATACAATCCAGATATGTATTTAAAACTTATCAACTTTCATATTTCAATGAAAATTTATTTTGCCAACAATTTTGTTTTTGAGGTAAGCAACTGTTTCATAGAAATTTATCAATATTTTTTATCCGAAATACATTAAACGTCTGAAAATATATGTTATTTAATAATAATAATAATAATAAAAAAAAAAAATAAAAAAAAAAAAACAGGAACAAATATTGTGATTTTGGATCTTAGTTTTTGAAGATGCCAATTACGGTATCTGTTGTCTGCATGATATTCAAAATTAAGTAATTATTATGTGCAATATTTTTAACATGTCATTAACATTCGGAAAACATAAAATGCTATAAGTAACTTTCATTTTTTAAATTTACTTTAACCAATAAGAAGGTTACTTTCTTTTTAATTTTCATCCCTGTATCCATTTATTATCATGCACATTTTTTTTCCGTCATATGTAAATATCATAAAAATATAACATTTATAGAATACTTTCTACATAATTATGCATATTCTTATGCATTTATCTCTTTTTTATTAGTTGCATACAAAATATTATATATATATTCTATCATCAGGGTAACGAAAATCACTTAATTGATGAACAATTCTCATTATTGGTTTGGATTAAGAATCATTCGATATCGTCTGTAATTCTTATTTTGTACATTTCCAACTTTCTTGCCACCCTGGACAAAAGTAAATTTGTGTAGCCATTTTATTCTAAATTAAATTTGTCACAATTCAAAGTTACCATTTTGGGTTCTTACCCAATTTTCCATGTTTAGGAAGTAGCCCTTTTATATTGCTTGATTTCTGTGAATTCTACTACATAGGAAAATAAGTCTCTAGATTCATATTTACAGTATTATCGATATAAAGTGGAGTTAAAAAAAACGAAGTAAAAAAATTCACGACAAAGACGAAAGAATCGCATTCTTTTCACTTCAATTCTAATCAATAATGTTATGAGACGTAATGCTCGATTTTATCGACTTAGACTAGAAAAAAAAGTTTAACACAGAGACATGAGATTTTTTAAATGCCCAAAATTTATGTCTGGCAGACATATCTGTAACAAGAATATCTAAAGTTCACTGGAAATAGTATGATGCTTGTCTGGAATTCCGAGAACGTCATTAGAAGGAAAAAAACAAAAACAATAATGGGAGCAAAGAGAAGTTCCATTGCAAAAGGAAACCGTTCGATTTAAGTGCGTAGTAAAGGCGAACTGCTTAGAAATCGTTTCAAGAGTTAAAACACTGATTATGAAACTGCTATATTACTCTGCTCCTTAAAGCTCCTTCTATCCATAACCGTAATGCAACATTCTTCCCATTTAACGATCACTAGGAATCGGATTCTATATGACTATGTAGCTACGATTGGAACACTTTTCTGACATATTTACACAGCTTATAAAAAAAGCAGACAAACGCATTCAAAAGAAAGAAAGAATTTCCATTCCATAAACGATGAACTGGATAAAAGTACGGTATCAATTTACTTGGGGATTTTACCAAAGAAAATTATTACAAAATTCAACATTTGAATGCATTTTTCAGATTACTATCGATTCCAATTTTTAGAAAATTCGATTCGATTAAAACATTCAAAAATTATGTGTCGCTTATACAATGTTCCTTTAATCAACAGTTTTGCTGTAACGAAATTTCGATACAGGAATTTTAATGATCCCATAAACCTTGTTTTTATGGGGATTCGACTATATTTAGAAAATCATTTTGAAAGTGCTAATTATAGGAGGGATATCATGCTTTAAAAAGGGCAAATTAACTAAATTTGTGAAAACGCTAAAAGAGAGAGAAGGAAAATTTTAAATACATTTTTAATAATTTTAAAATATTTAAAATCCAATGTTTCTATATTTTTTGATTATTTATTTGTAAAAAAATAATAAAAAATATGGAAATATTGGAAAAAGAATTTAAAAAATTGAAACCTGTACTTGGAAATGTAATTAAAAATTCATGAATTAGCTTAAAAATATATTCAAGTTTCAATACAGTATTAAAATAAACGATTGAAGAATCAAATATATGAATATTTGAATTATAATGAATATTCGAAAATCGAATATTTTTGTTAATTTCAAATTGACAGTTTTGTTTTGAAAATTAAGATTTAGACTAAATATCAATGTTAAAAACTGTTCGATATATACATAGAAAACTAATTTTGTAATTGAATAAGATAATTATAAAATTACCTTGAGTCGAGTTAGCTTTTAAGTTAGCATTACCACACATGGACATTCTTCAGTATAAAGTAAAGTTTAGTCAGGGGTTTTTATACTATTTATTCAATTCCACAAAACTAAAAAAGTATTATTATTATTGAAGAGTTTAAAAGATAACTACTTTAATTATTTTTCTATTGCTTCATTTTTGAATGATAGAATGAAATCAATATTTAATAATAAATATATATTAAAAAATGTCATTTTGCTTTAAGTTGAAGTGAGAACAAATAGGTAGCTTTTGACAATAAGAGTTGACCAGATTGTAATTGAGATTGGATAATTATGAATGATTGACCTATTTTGTTCCTCTAATAAAGTTGTTTACATATTGAGACTAATTTAGAGATTCTTTTGCATTTACATAGTAATTAGTAAGCATCAGTAAGATGAGAATTTACTTAATTAATTTTCGTACCCATTCCAAATTCTCTCTTGTGACTTTGATAAGGATATTACTAAAAATTTGAATTTTTAGTTCTTTTTTTAAATTGCATAACAATACGTATAATTAGTTTACATTGATACACGTATTAGCGTTATTAGGAATTAAACTGTTATAACGCAATTTGCTTTGATTGAATTAATTTAGAACGAATGTATTTGGGATGTTTCATATTATCTTTTTAATATATCCCAACGCTTTCAGTATTCGACCGATTACTCTTATCTTGCAAATGCTGAATTCTGGCACAAGTTGGCGACAAAAGAGTTGGTTATTTTTTTGATTTTCTCTTTGCCGTGGCTGATTAGGGCATTTATGCCAATTTTCACAGTTAATATTTACAGTAATTTTTCTGCATTGAAATATTTATAAACGTGGGAAAGAAGTTTACTTTTCTGACATATAATTTCTGTACCTCATTTTAGTTTTTAAAATAAATAAACTAATTAAGATAAGCAAACAAATAAATGAGATTATTAAATTAAGCAGCATTGAATCACTAAATTAAAGTGCCTTTATATAACAAATTTGTCACCAACAATAACATTATGTAGTTAAAACAATATTCTGAAAAATTTAAGTTTTCCTAATTTTAAGTTTTTTTTTTAAAAGGAAAGGATTTTTTTTTTTTTTTTTTTTTTTTTTTTTGTAAATAATTCCAAACTTGTAAAAATGGATGTGTTTTGTAAAACAAATATTTTCCTATTAAATCAATTAACTATTTATTTGTTTTTATGAAATTGCTCATTTTGGATAAAGTTAAATACTTCATTTTCTAAATAAATTATTTGATACTTAAAATATCAAATATTTTAATAAAATTGCTTTTTTCCAATTTAATCTTTTTTAAATATTTTAATGTACATCACATATTACAATGTTTTAATGTAAATGTATGATCTGAGCCGAAAATTGTGCAATATTTCAACAAAAGTATTTATCTCTGAATTTTAAATATTATTATCCTCGGTTTTGAGCTCCTAATCTACTTTATAAAATGCAAAAGTCGATATCACATATATTCTATTTTATTGAAATAAATCTAAGCAGTCTTCTGCAAAAATTGAGTGACTGTTTCTAAATATTGAATTTTAAACAGATTTATAAGTCGCGTTAGGACAAAATATATAATCATGTACATTCTTAAAATTTCGCAGTAGAAAGGGGATTAACTAATTAAAATATACTTTATAAAAATGATCATGTCTTTGTTTTCCTGAAAGTATTTGTTTCATAAAATTTGTATTCGTGCTTTTGGTTACTGAATTTTAGTGTCAATAATTAGTAATGTCGAATAATTTTCAATTAACATTTAATATTTTTGATTATTTTTACAATGGATTAATTGTACTTCAGTTTTTTTTTCTTTGAGAAATGCAGATCCAGGTTAGAATCTCTGGAGGATATTTCAAAAAGAATATATAAAACTGTAAAAAGTATTTATATTCTGGTTAGAATTACTTTTTGTTCCCGTAACGACTTTAAATAAAATCATTTTTCCAAGGTCTTGTAAAACTATGATTTAGAATTTGCTTTTTGTTATGGTAAGGGCACTGCAATTCAATTGAATAATTTAAACAGTCGAAAAATCTTATAAGGAGCAACTTAGAAAGCTTATTATTTTATTCCTTCCCCTCAAAACGAGCTTAAAATTTTGATGATGTCTACGAACAGATTCCAGCAATATTTGCTGGTGCAAATCTAGTGGAGCCGCGACGACGAACCTCAACAGCAAACCAGCAAGATTATGAAAGGGAAACTGTTCCCCCCGCTTAGAATCGATGAGCACGAGCAGCCAGCCATTGCGCTTCGCAGGTGGAAGGAACATTTGGTGACTCAAACCTCTACCAACAGCCACGCAGCTCAGAACGACGAGAGAGCCATTGCCATTTTCTCACGAACCTCTACGCGTAGCGGACCTTCATCAAGAGAGTAGGTACAGATTGTGCTGTGCTTTGGCCTTATCATTCCCCAATCCAAAGTTCTTGATGAACAACAAGGTCTGCCTTAAGTTCGGCTGGAAAAATTGGTGAGTGCTGCACCAGTAATACGGGTCACGTGATATCTTTCCTCCGCACAGATAGGCGGATGGCTGACATGAGTTGTGTGATTTTCCAGCAGTTGTCCGGAAATCGCTGAAGAAGGAGGGTTGGTGGAAGGTTATGTCCCCCGTGAAGCGTTGTGGTAAGATATTTCACTTATAATTAAGTAATATTTTCATTATATTGGATCCTATTGTATTGATGAATGTAATCGAGCTTTTTGTTCTGTGTTTTGTATTTACCAGCTGTTTTATAACCAATCGGAAAGTAACAATCGTGCCAGCAACATGCTCCATATATCATGGCGTTCTGTATTCCATGGAGCAGTTGCGTTAAATTACCATTTGTTTGTTGGGTATATTTAGATAAACCATGTGGTTGTACTTTGAATCCATGCCTCTGAATTCGTGAAATTTTTTTTTTTTTTTTGTAAATAAAACATTACATCGACCTTATTATGCTTCTTGCAAACATAAATTTATTTTCTTTACAAAGTATGGAAGATATATTGTATTGAATTTTAAATAAATAACTTTATATTTGATTTCTTAGTATATATATATATTTTTTTTTATTAAGTTATTAACACAAATGTATTGTTATGTATCAATATTACGTAAGTTTTGAAAGTTTATACTCCATGTTAACGAGTTTTTGTTTACTTTTAAAATATTTTTTACTTGAAACTTATTTTATTTTCTATAAACATTATGATTTAGGAATTTTTAATATCTTATTCTTTTTTTAATTATGTGTTTGCAATTAATTTAATTTAACTTACTAGATTTAAGTTGTTTTTTAAAATATCTTTTTCATATTAGTATAATATATTTCTATTATAGGTTGAATAATGTTAGCTATTTATTGGATTTTTCTACCAAAGCTGATTTGACATTTGATTACAGATTTATATTAAATGTAAGTGTTTCAGTGTGACTTGACACTTTATTGAATTAGTTATTCTAAACTATTATTTCTAAATTTATCATTAAATATTATTGATATTTTTTAAACTTTTTTATTAGCATTTATAATTGTTTTGTGAATAGAGTATATTAATTATATTTTACTTCAATATTGATTTGTATTTATATAAAAAATATTAATTTTATAAAAAGTTTTATTATAATATCTAATTATTGATAAAATTGTTGGTTATTTACAATTTATTCAATCTATTTCAGGTTATTTATTGATGTTTTATTAGGAGTGTATATCTTCAAATGCTCATGAAGATTTCCATTAAATCAAGTATTATATAATAAAATATAGTTATTGGTAAGATATTTGTTTTTTGCAATATTAGACTAATCTTATAATATTGCATGATATGCCAAAATTTTACTTTTAACTCTGAGCATGAACTGTATGCATGCTAATTTTACATTGAAAGCATGCTTATTTATTTTCTGACAAAAGCTTGTTTTAATTTTGAAAAGATCCACTATTTAAAATTCAATAAATAAATTTCAATTATCCCATAAATTAATCAAATTATTCACTTAAAACTATATTTTGCCAAAGTTTAAGTATTTGAATTTACAATTTTGTATATGGGGTAAGAATATTTTTATAAGTTATTTAATGAAAAATTTTTCTCTGTCTATGAAAATAATCCAATTTTTGAATAATTTCAAAAGTTTAATAATAATAAATACTGAAAAAAAATTTTTTTCAGTATTTATTATTATTAAAACTTTTGTTTTCCAAAGAAAAGCATTGAAATTGTAGAATCCTAAAATTTGTTCACATACAATGCATTTACTTATAGCACATAAATATTAAAGATTTTTATCAACAAATGGGGAAAATTAAATGTTTATAATGAGGAAAATATCATTTTTTTTTGTAGGTTTTCTAGTTTTATTATTTTAAATACACATTTTTATAATGTACTTACATCACATTGCCTCTCTAAATACTGCTACTTCATATTATTTGAAATTAAAAATTACAACTGATTAAATTCAATCCTTATAGTAAAGTAGACTATTGGTTATGAGTGAAAAAAATTCTATTTTTTTTTTTTTTCATTGAAGCATGAATCATATTTGTAATGCACTTTATTTACTCATTTATAAATGTTGTTATTACACTTATAAATGGTGATATTTTAATATTCTATATTTTAAGATGAGTAGTGAACTTTTTATATACAAAAATAGTATATAAATACTATATTTTTAAACTAATCCCATAAGTATGAATTCACATTTCTCTAATAGTATAATGTTCTTCAAGCAAATATATAAATATGTGCATTAAAAAGGAGACAGTGTAATTTCCAGCCTTACAAAGTAAATAATGTGTTAAGTTCCATGAATATCAACACTTTTTAATTTTGAACAATGATCGGTTAGCCCATATTTAAGTGTGCCCCCTTGATTCTTGCCAAGTTGCGGTTGATCACCAGGCTGAGCAAAACCCAATCATATTCTGATTGCAAGAGAGCAATTGATTGTTCAGTGCCGCCAACAAAAGATGCCAATAAAATCAATACCCAAACAAAAATCGCCATGTTTGCCAAGGGGGCACCCTAAAATATAGTTTTCCCCAATGGTCTAATGTAGAATTCAACAATTGAACTTGCACATTAATCATATGCTAGAAGAGGCATTAGTCCTTCTGTATTTTAATACGTATAGAACCCCTTTCAAATGGTAATCTCTAGTTCGTTTAAAAGAGATGACAATTTCTCATTCAACCTTCAAAGCCTTCTACTGTAAAATTATTAAAACAGCAATCAAATCAGGAGAAATAAAACCAAATAAGTGATTTCTTGTTTGCTTATTGAATTTTTGCACACAATTCATTGTTCTATACTCAGCTCTCCAGTTCCTATTCCCTACCCAAGATTCTCTGCTTTAGGCAACAAAAATATAGTGTAATGCATACATTTATTACAATTATTATTGATATTAACAGTACACTATAAGTACTGAACTCTAGTTTAATGTCTTATATTGTTGTCATCTTATGTATAAATATTCAGCAAATTATTGCCAACTTTCATCTAATAAATTAATTATAGTTTATGAACCTTATTAAAGCAGTACCATTTCTGTTTGTTATTGCTAATTTTGATATGATAAATTAATAATTATTAGTATAATTGGTACCTTTTTCTCTGGGTCTTTGTTTGGCACAGCTTGTCCTTTTTGGATCTTGCGCCACAAAACCCAACCAACCAATCTGGGCTTTTGTTCTACAGTTTGTAATTTCATTTCCTATTTTGGACTTAGTTGTTTGTAGTGATCTGGAGCTCACATTAAATTGTAATTCCTGAATCTAATAAAATTTTGTTGTGCCAAAAATACAGTTCTTAATTTTATAAATTATTCTGAAATTTATCTTACTTACCGTATTTTTTGCCGTATAAGATGCACCGGCATATAAGACGCACCCAATTTTAAAGGAGGCAAATCTAGAAGAAAAAAAAAGACTATGAACCAAATTCTGTAGTAAAATATTTTATATCAACTGTATAACGTGGACGATGACTCCCCGTAGAATTGTTTCTTTTGGAAATGTTTTCCTTTTAAAGATCAACATTTGTGGCAGTTTTGTACCATCTGCACAGCAGGACAGCACAACCGAGAAGTGGGTTTTCTCATGCCCTGAGGTTTTTACGGTTATGCTTTTGGCTCCTTTGTTATCTACGGTTCTGTTAGATGGCACATCAAACGTTAGCGGGACTTCATCCATGTTCCCAATCTGGCTCATTTCAAAGTGATTCTTCTTCCTCGCATCAATAACAAACTTATGAAAAGACAGAATCTTTGATCCGTATTCCTTGCCATGGTGGGCTTTTGTATTTGCCGTATAAGACGTAGGCACTCCCCCCCCCCCCGATTTTTGGGGAGAAAAAGTGCGTCTTATACGGCGAAAAATACGGTAATTCATACAACTTTCTTACACCAAAGGATTGAATTCAACTTTGACCCCATTTAATAATAATATATTATGTTTTATTATATATTACACATATATTTCTATCCAGGTCAAAATCTTTTGTGTATTATAAATATAATTTATTCTAAGTTCATTATGAAATGTACTTTCCATGGATTTGAACTATGGCTATACAATAATTTTTATTAGCACTTTCACCTGATGCTATTGATAAGCTTATAATGGTAAAATTCTGAGAATTTTGATGCGGTGCTTATCAAGTTTCTTTACCCTTTCAGTGCTGTCACAAGACAGTTATCTTGATTGTTGAAAGTTAGTTATATGTAAATTATTCTCTGAACTATTATAAAATTGAAAATTAAATATAAAACTGATTAATCTGTTTTCTTCTGTGTAAAATATTGATTAAATTTCCAAACTTATATATTCTTTTTACTGAATTTCTAAAATTATTTGCCAAACTGCCAGCAGAATGATTAGTCTTTGATTCAACCATTTAGGGTTTTATTCTCTCAAAACTGGAGAGAATTACGACTCAGATTCCATTTTATAGTGTAAAAATTGGTTATTTTGTACCAAAAAATGACCACTGCACATCAAAGAAATTAACCACCCATACTGAAATTTTTTATAACTAAGTGTCATATGATAACCACTTTTAAGCTTGTTTTTGTGCACCTCTTTTGTTTGGGTGTTTTGGCTCTTGATTGTTTTCCTTGGTTCTTTTGAATTTCCTTAAATGTACTTGCTATTTCTATATTAATGTTTTCTTAATCGATACAGCCTTTTTAATAAAATTTCTAACTATATTTAAAACTTTGTATTAAACAACAATAAACAGTTATGAATATCATTTCATTTCTAAGCATTATACAATTCAAGATAAAACAAGACAGACTTACAATTTTCCTTTCTTTGATTTAGATTTAGTTAAATAAAAAGTAATTAGTTAGCATTTATTGAGAGTTTTATGAAACAGATTATTTTGTGAATATGAGTTTTTTTTGAATAACTACAATTAATTTTGGATTAGACTTAGACTTATTCAGTAACATAATTTATATCAAAATACTGATTACAATTAAAATCCTCAAACTAATCTCTTTAAGATTTGGCATCACATTTAATAAAATGAAGAAGAAATGCGATTACTTTATGATTTTTACTGAACCATTGCCATTCATTTGAAAGAACT
>JAPDSC010056818.1:0-15506 GCA_026290005.1 Latrodectus geometricus | reverse complement strand
ATTAAATATGTCAAAATGTATTTTGTTTTGTATGTGTGTGTGTGTGTGTTCTTTCCTTTCAGTCAATCAATTTTTTTAAATAACATTTTCTCTTGGATATGCTCGCGCCCCCCCCATTAGTGTGCTCGCGCCCCCCTAGGGGGTCGCGCCCCACAGGTTGAGAATCACTGCAGTAGGTTAATATTCTATCACAGAAATTATAGAGTGCTTTCTAGTATTGAATCTTCCCAGAATTAAATTGTAGTATAATCATTTAAAGAGAGACCCCTCTTTCAAGACAATATTTTCATAACGGTGGAAAGAATGTCTTATAAATAAGACAATTTAAACTAACACTGAAATTGCGAATCATTATTTTAAAATGTGTCCTAATATTGTAAACAGCAAAAATATATAATTAACTAAACTAATAAAATATTTCTTTCGAAAGTGGTAATATTTGAAAAAAGTTTAGTTTTTCCTATTTTTAAGCAATTACAGTTCTTGAGATTTTTCATTATCTAATTTGAATTTTCTATTTGGCAGATGCTCTTCAATAGTTACTCTTGCATTCAGCAGAATGGAAGTAAAGACTTTCATATACACTCCTAAATATCAGGTTAATCTTTTAAAAAAATTTATATTTATTATTTGGTTAGCTTTATTATTCCGGAAATTATTTGAAATTATTTTTGAACCAGTATAAATATCCTAAAAACTGGGATCATACTCGAAATGAGAATTGAATTCACGACCTGCTAAACTGAAAACAAGAGCATAAATAATTCGTTTAACAACTGGATGTATATAGTGGTTCAAAAGTAATTTCAAATTGAAGGACTTGGTATGATAAGTTCTCTGTCCAAATAAATAGTTGTGGTGCGACAAGCAAAATAATGACACTACTATCAAAATACTGCAAATTATGATGTTTTTTCTACTAATTAATTATTAGTATAAAAAACAAATAATTTAATTGTTTTCTTGTGTTGTTGCTTTTCTTCGTTGTTACTACTTATCTTCATCAATGGATTTATAAACCTGATCTGACATTGAATATAAGGTCCATAAATTTGTTGACGAGTAAAAAGTCAGAAACGAGGAGAAATAAAAGTAAATTTTCCCCCAAAGAAAGCCCAAACAACTTAAAATATGATCATCCAAAGTCTGATGTTGGTGGCACTTTTGGCAAAGAGGATAGGATTTTATATTTTTGGAATAAGTAAGACACTTGAAGTGACCACTGGCAAGGCGCGAGAGGCAAATATTAGTTTTTCTGTCACACAGAAGAGCCAACGATTGTCCCGGCTTACTAGCCCTATACCAATCACGGATGGAGGCACTAACCAATTCCTTCTATTAATGTATTTCGTCTGAGAAAAGAGTACCAGAAAGTAAGTTCATCAGATGTAGAAGCTGGTTGCCTGCATCGTTCCTTAGCTGCTTCTTAATACCAAAAAACAATTAACAGCCTGTTTTCTTATTACCAAAGAGATCCAAATGAGATTGGATCCACGGGAAATAAATATCGTGATAAAATGAGTTTTCTTGTATTCTTAATAATTAGCTTTACAATGTTATGAAGAATATTTGATCTAATGAAAATGGTGTTTTTTGCGTATTAAAAATTTACTGAGGAAATAACTGATATATATTTTAATGTCTTTAAAATAACAGAAAAATATTAAGTGGGATGAATTTTGAGTTTAATATTAACTTTTTAAATTAGTTTATATTACTATGCAAAAAATAAATAAACTACCATCTAATGGGATTAATCAAAATTAGAGCATTTTTATATTTACCTAAACTATTTGTTATTATTGATTAATAATTGAGTTCATTTTTTATTTCTTGAATCATTAATATCTGGTTTGGAGTATAAATATTTTCTAAACTGTATTCATGATTCAAAACTTCAGAAATTTGATCTTTGTAAATCAAATTTCTTTTAGTCATAATCAAATTCAATTCAATAGAAATAAAAATCTAAGTCTTAGGAATTTGAAAATTAGAAAAATTAAAAATGTGTTTCTTTGATCTTAAAATTGTCAATCTCAGACGATAAAACCTTTCTCTTTATATGTTTTGCATATATTTTAAAGCTTAAAATTATCTAGAATTAAATATTTTGCTGTAATTTTCCTATTTTAAGACTGAATTATTAGTTTTTATGATTTCTACTGATAAAAATCTTTCTTTGTATGACAAAATACTTCTTTCCCATTAACTTGTGTTTTTTAAACTTTATTTTCATATATTATATTTGATACTTGCTGTTCTATGAAAATTTTATATCATTTTAAGAATTTGATATTAAATGAATTATTATATTATGACTTTTTATAAATGTAAATGCTATCCTATGACATAATGATGACATAAATCACCATCTTCTTTTTTATAACATATTGCTTTTTTGAATTCTCTCACTTTATTTCAATAAAGGAAGTTCATTGTTCTATACTATACATTAAATTTACATTAAACAGCATAAAATAAATAATTACATTTCTAATGTATTTTTAAAAAAGATATTAAGTGGGCAGGGTGTTTTAGAAAGTATTAAGACTATCTATTGCAGAAATATACTTTTATTTTAAAATAAAAATAGGAAATCCATATAGTAATTAAATGTTACAAATTAAGAATTATTCCAATATAAACTCTTTAAATTTTTGATGCTTAGTATATACGTATAAACTAAAGGTGGAATAAAGCTATTAAATAAAAGTTACATAAATTAAAATAAATCTTATCTTAGAGCTTCATTATAGAATTTAATTTTACTACACGTAATTACATTAAAAGGGTTTTCTTCTAAATCTATATTAAGAAATTTGGTTCTAAACTTTTGAAAATTAAGATCTTAACAGAATAGACTCACAAAATAAACATTGTTTGTGACATAAAGGATAAATTCAATGTGATTTATGTAAAATGTTCCTTAGACTCATTGATAATAGGTTTAATATTTAATTATTAATAATTATTACACATTACTACAATTAATTATTGTTAACAAAACTAACTTTATTTTAAACGTTTAATAGTTTTGTAATTAAGAAATTAATGCCGGAAAATTTTCAATAGAATCTTGTTATTCTATTTGACAATTGTTTCATTAATTATTTTAGAAATAAAATTCACACACAAAGTATTTTAAAATGAAAAAATTAAACCATCGATAATATTGCCAAAAGTTCTGTCATGAAAATGTTATTGAAATAATAAAAACTATAAAATACTACATTCAACTAGTCGCAATTTTTTTTATACAAAGGATCCAAATAAAAGTAATAAACATATAGCTTTCTTCCTCTTTTATGGTGAAAAAATTCACGGTACGATTAATCACATTGATATTTATTTATATTCAATATTTTTTATTCGTAAAATGAAAAATTCAGATGGAATCTTTATATTTTCATTAATGTTGCTGGAAAGTTTAAATGTTAGTAACTTTTATGTATTTAGAATGTGTATTTCTTGATTTAAAAACCTTTTTTTTCATAAGTGTCAAGAAATTAATGCGGTAGAGGATTTCACGAGCATTGTTTGTTTTATTATCACATATAAGGGCTATCATAAATTAAAAATAAATTTAATAACTTAAATAAATTATTCAATATTTGGTCATAAACTTTATGGTGTTGAAATTTACCATATTTACCATTTAGTAAAATATAAGTTAATTATTTATATTAATTATAATATGATGTATATCTGTTGAAAATATGAGTGATAAAATTATTTATTTAATAGTAGTTCTATTTTTCCATAATTTTTTTATTTATTTTAGGGAACAGAATTATTCAGCTATATTGGCGGACTTCTTGGTGTTTGGCTAGGAATTTCTTTATTGGCTATATCTGACGTCATAGAAACTTTCTTTGTGATATTTCAACATTTTAGAAAAAGACTGAGAAAGAAAACAATCATGAAAGAATTGTCGCAACCTGGAAACATATACTATGACTGTTTTCATTGTGACGCGAAAGGAAACTTTAGACTGAAAATATACTAAATTGTTTTTATTCCACAAAATTCTACTTTTTATTTTAGAAGATTCTTACTTAACTACATGTAAAAAATATAAATGCAAGCTTAAGACTTGATTAAATTCAGAGTTTTAACCGTGAGGTATTTATATAGTTAATTGAGAAACGCAGATACAATTAGAAATTTTATTTAAAATCTTTATTATTGAACTTTAATTTTTTCTATATTTGTCAAATTTGAATGTTGTTCAATGTGATTTGAACAGTGCTTTCTTTATAAATAGTTGCACATTATATGTTTAGAATATAGCTCCATATATAATGAATGAATTAAATTTAGCATTGAGTTAAATTAAGAGTTAACTTTATTAATTAATTTTCAAGTAACTTAAATTATGAATAATTTATTTTTAATGTAATAATTATTAATTTATTGTTTAGTACACATAAATCATATAATAATAGTTTTCATTGAGCCAGTTAAAATTAAAATAATTTATTAATAGGATTACAGGATAAATTAATTACCAATAATTAGTATATCAAGTTAGTTTATCGTGCCTAAAATTAATTTTCTTGCATGAATTTTATTTATATAACAAATAATTACTATAAAAATGGTCATAAAGTTTCATGCTGACATTGCAAGAATCAATGAAATTTGTATTATTAAAGTCAAATAAATGTATTGTTAGTTTGATTGTTATTTTATTGTTCCATGTTCACTTGAAGGAATCTCACGTCAATAAAATTTACATTAAATTTAATATTGATATCTGCATGATAGTTTTTGTTTTAATAATTTGAAATTGTTATCAATAAAATATGTTTTCATCAACTAATAGTATTTTTTTTCTCTTTTAAAAACCATACAATACCTTAAAAATTGCAAATGAATAAATTTAAATTTATGTAGTTTGAAAGAAATATGAAATATTCTGCAAAGTACTAAATTAATTACTGAAATGCTTAAATAAATGATAAAAAATAATTCAAAATACTTACAAGGTTCTTATCCATTGTTCTTTAGTTAAGCCATCTTAAAATGATTAGTTAACTTAAAATAAATTTTTATTTTAAGGTATTATTTTTTATTTTACTCTAAGATATTAATTATATTATTATTCTTGGTTAGTGGCAGGAAAGGAGAACAGATGAAAGTTGTGTGACAAAATATAGTTGAATGTTATGTATGTGATTGAGATAGAAAGAACACAACAATTGAAAGTAACGAGTGGATTTCAGCTTTTTGACAATGTAGTCTAGTCATTTATTAAATGTAGCCAATGTAATTCTTAAAATTATATTCCTGCTGTCCTACTTGCATATATATATATATTCAAAATTCTAGTTATAAAACTAAAAAGGTCAATAAAAACGTAAATAAAAAAATATTAATAATTATCAAGTTTAGTATAAAACTATGCTTCTTATCCTAAAAGATATTTTTTGCCTTAACTGTTATGGAAATGTGCTTAGTTTGTTTTTTGTCATTAATATACATTTATCATTGCATTATCATATTTTTCAAACAAAAAGTGAATGCTTACTAATAAGCCCTGAGAATTTCCTTTTCCCTAGATGAATTCATGATAGCTTCGGCTTAATTCATCCTTAGAAAATGAGTGATTTACTAAATATAATTAACTGAAAAATTAAGTTTCTTTTAGTTTTTCCCCTTCTTTGGAAAACTTTTGAGTACAGATATTTTTATTTGTATTCTTTGATTGATTTTATTGAATATGTTTTGTTATCTCACTGAGAAGAAACCAAACTCCAAGATAATTGAAATTAAAGTACAAAAATATTCAAAAGCAAGAAAGTTTCAAAGTATTCTTTTTAGTGATGGTCAGAAAGAAATTAATTTTAACTCTCAACTCTTAAAAATTCCAAAATCATTAAATTATTAATTATTTTTTGTTTCAATGTATTGTATTAAATATAAAACAATCAGCTATAATTTATTCTAAAAATTTACCATTTAAAGATTTTGACAATGAACTGGACGAGACTTAGGTACGTTCATATTTTATTTATTGAATCATTTACATTGAATATAAATTTTGTATACTGTGTGTCCTTTAAAATATAATTTTCGAAGAGGATGAATAGCATTCTAATGATATTTGTTTAGTGAAAATTATGTGAACCACAAGGAATACTAATTATATTAATTAAACTGCTATGTTTCCATTCCCCATTATATAAATTGAATAAATGAAGCTAAGCTTTCTCACTTTCGGCTAATCTTCTTGCTTATAAACCTCTTTTATCATTTATTAATGGGTGTCTGCAAATGAAAGATTCTCTTAAAAATTTTACATACATTAGAATTATTGTAATAAATTCTTAAAATAAAAAATATTTCATTATTGATTTACAATCCAATAACCTTACATGCGGGATTGTCTTAGTGATAATTTTGCAGCACATAAAGAACAAACATGCTTAAAAAGATTTCACTTTTTCGGACTGTACATCTGCAAGGGATTTCCCCCCCCCATGTTGATATTTATGGAAATAAGGCTGGAGATAAACTGGCTAAGGGAGGTTCAGTAGCCCCTACACCTGCCTTTATCAAGACGAATTCACGAAATCTTTGCAATCAGGAAGAATTTTAATAAGATTAAATGGTAAACCCCTCCAAAAAAGAATAATACACATCAACTAATCCTGGTGGTTCTCTCGGCCTCACTTGGGATCGAAAAGATCAGATTGCTTTTTTCAGATCTGCCAGAAGCTACTTGAGGGGACTTTGTTTCTATAAGGGCCAGAAACATTTTTTCAACATGCAACAAGTGCGCTTCAAAAAATGCTTTCCCAGAATAAGTTTTGGACTGTTCTAAACTTTTCCTTAATGACTTAATTAGAAATTCTTTAATGTTTTTGGAATTTTTGAGGGTTAATGAACTCATGATCTTGTCTAACAATCGCTAGACATGGAAGATATGAAAATACAACATAAAGAATACATAAATAAATATTCAAGCAGTAGATGTAAGTAATACTTTTACACTTATGATTGCGATAGTTTAAAAGTGTATTTATTTAATTCGATTGTGAACATAATTCCAAACATCAATCTCTAGGAATTGTACTCCAATGATATGGTCCCTTTTCATAGTGAAAGGTCCCAGATTGGATCACAGCCGCTATTGAACAACAGGAAATGGATACTATATTTCTGCCTTTCGAAGGTACATCTCTGTTAGAGGCTTTAGAATTTTAATGGGTTTCCTCCTGGTTGTACGTTAATAGAGTCTACTATGCATGAGAAGGGATTTACAAAATGTAATACTATATTTTATGATAAAACAATAACAATATTTTATGATAAAGCTATAAAATAAAAGGATATATTATTCATAAAATATATTTGTTATGACACCTGATACGTAATGTCATATACCAAATTCTTTCCATCAGCCATTAGATGTACTTTATTTAGGAAATAGGGTACATAAAGTTGTTGACCTTTTTTTAATTTTTCGACTACATAAATTGAATAAATAAAATTCTTTTTTTTTTTATTCCTAATGGCGGGCACCCTTGAGCAAGTAGAGTACATTAGTCCATTTGCCGCAACAAGGCCGGAAACTGCTACTCAATTTAACACCTGTGAACCAAGTCACGGAGGTACAAGTAGCATCGCTCACGCCATGCCACAACAAACCCGTTTATAGGGTGGGCCACGTTCATCCATCATCTGAGGAAAAGGACAAGAAACACGAGAGAGAAAGAGAAAGTACATCCATGCCCGATCCGGGATAAATAAAATTCTAAATCTAAATCAAAAAAGACTAGTCTTCTCTGATCTGACTTGTTTCTAATTTTACAGTACGCAATTTGAATTCTTACTGAACTTTTATGAACTCATCATAAAAAAATAAATGCTTCTAGATTTATTTAAAATCCCTATTGCAAAGAAGTCTACAATCAAACATTAAAATTTGTATTATAAAGTTGCATGCATATTGTATTTTTTGGCCAAAATGTCACAATTTTGTATATAGCTATAACTTTGCAGTCAGTGTCTTTCATTTAATAATAATAATAACATACCCATGGATTGGAAATTTGAAAAAAATATTTTGAGATTTATTTTCTTTAATTTATTCTGTATTTTGCAATAGTAATATGGATATATTTTTAAAATAGATAGCATATTTTAAATTGTAGAATAGGCATATCATTGATTTTTGAAAGATTTTATAGAAAAATTGCATTAATATAGAAGCTTGGTAAAAAATAATTTTAAAATTTTTTAATGATGCAATAAAAAATAATTATCAATAAACAACGCATCGAATTTTCAAAATATTTTTTTTATCGATTGCATTATTTTCAAATAGTAATAGTGTTGTTTTTGGTTTAAAAAATGTCCTATCTCTTTTTTGTGCGTCCCGCAGAGAGTTTAATTGTTAATTATTTAAGCCTTTTCTACCAATTTTATCAAAATTTAAAACGAACTGTCTTTCCCATTTTTTCTTAAATTCGTTCTATAATGTTTTTGCAAAATTCTTAAAAAATATGCAAAAGTACTTGATTTAGTTTTTGGTTGTCTGCCTTTGATTTTATAGAATGATAATAAATAAATTAAATATCATTCAAAATTAAATCTCTCCTGAAATAAATTTCTCCATTGTTGATTATTGATGATTATTGATGTTAAATTTATTGTGATTTAAGAAATTTATTTATTATCTTAAAACCTCAATGTATGTGTGATCAATATTAAATTAAGATTCTAAAAAATGAATTATGGGTGTAAAAATTAACAGAATATACAATATTTAAAAAAGAAAAACGTAAAATTGAGATGCATAATGATATTTACTATGTTTCTATTAGTCTGCATGTAATTTAACACACATGTTTTTCCTCAATCTTTAAGATTAATTCCTGGAGTTTGCTAAAGCAATTTCATTCAAAGATATGAAAAAAAAATTTTTTTTGGAGTAAAATGGCTTAAAAATTCTAGAACTTATTGTTTAGATTATATGTGTGTTCCTTAGTATAACTGGTAAAGATTATTGGTTCGTACATAAATGGAAATCAAATAAGATGCATAATGATTTTTTATGATTCAAACAAATCTTTATCTATATCTCTCAACAAATAAAAAATAAGAATTCTTTTTAACAGTAAGAAAGATGAACATTGTTAACCAACATTGTGTTTGTTCCATAACTCTCAATATTGATAAACAACAATGTTTAAATAAATCATCATATATCTTGGAAAAGCGAAGATTAAATGAAATTCTTTCTGATGAATTTGAATCCAAGTTGAACATCTATTAGTTCAGTAGTTTGAAAAGAAACAAAACTGTAATTTTTAAAATTATTGAGATCAGTAACAATTACACAATTTCCGTGACAGTTTACTGACTTATAAAGCATATTATGTTAGTTAATATCAAGTTAAATCTTAAAAACACTTACGAGTAAGACATTCATAACCCCTCAAGGTATTTTCCAAAAATTTAGCATTCTCAAAGTAATTGCAAATGATCTAAATTATAATTTTTCTGAGAACAAATAAATAAAGCAGCTTTTTTTATAAAATCTATTTTACATTTAATTGCTAAATGCAATAAAGAAAATGAAAATTAAATCTTCCTAAGAGATGGATTTAGAAGTAAATGCAGCATATTTAAGATTGCAAAACAAATATGATATAACCAATGGTGAAAATGTTTGTGATTTTGAAATAAGATTATGGTGGCGCAATAATCTTATTTCAAAATCACAAACACTCAAGTTTACGCTTAAATAAAATGGCGAAGGAAATAATTAACCTCACTATTCAGAGATAAACTGGAAATTAACTACAGCAAGAGAAAAGTTTTTTTTTTATTTCAAGCGCTCGTTTCGAAAGTTTATGACTTTAAGTTATTGCAATCATCGACAATTTTCTGTTATTTGTTCAAGGAAACCGTTACGACGTTTATTTTTGTTTTTGAATACTAAATTAAAAACATTTGATCATGATTAAGTTTTACGTTATTTAAAATTATAGAGATTTCACAAAATATATTTTATTTTGTATATTGAATGAATCTTATACAGTAAAAATCTAAAATTTACAATCACTTCTCATTACAAAGGATTATATTTCACTTTGATGTTCACAAAGATGTTATTCAACAAACCAGAAAGGATTTGTTGACTAATATTTTATAAAATTGCAAAATCTAAAATTTCTATTTCCTCACTCTACATATAATATGTAAACTTTACTTCTTATAAAAATATTATTAATTCAAATATTATATGAACAAAGGGAATTCAGCCTATTCTAATAAAATTCCTAATCAAATATTTGACCTATTCTAATAAAATTTCTTCCTGATTAATTTCATATGAACTGTTTTCATTCAAAATCAAAATAAGTAAAATAAACTTGGATAGTTTTACCCCTATTTGGAGAGTTTTCAAAATCACACATGCCATGGCGAAAATTCTACCACTATTTCAAAGAGAAACTTAATTAGTGACCAATGAAAAGACTAAAACAAACGAGTAATTAATGAGTAAGAGCGAAAAAGCGCATCAAATTCGCAAGTTGGCGAAGTAGGGGACCTAAAGCGCAAATTAACCAATTTTCTTAAAAGAAAAACTATTTTAATTTTCTTTTTGTTTTTAAAATTATAAATGTTTTAAAGGAGTAACAATTGCAAAAGCTCAAAACTATTTTCTATAAATATTCAGTTTATCCCAAGAAATGAATTAATGAAAATAAAGGTTAGGGCTCTTAAGAAAAAGTTTCTTGAAAGAATACTTTATTTGAGAAAGTTTTTTAGCAAAAGTAAAAAGGAGTTTCCTTTGCATGCAAAAGAAAATAGCAATCTTCTGAATAACAATCCCAGAAATCAGTTTTCCTATTTACTTAAGCTAAGCCTGATGCTAATGCAACGTTAATGGATATTTTTTCAAAGGTATATTTTAGCTATTCTGGTGTCAGTCATCCACGATATTGACTAGCAAAATTCATGAAATGATTTTATAGAAGGAAAAAGGATGAACTATTCACGACATTTTTTGCATAAAGACTTCCTTTTCTGACACCCAAATGAATCACCCAATCAATACCTATCACAAATACTTATTTGAGGTTCTTTTCTTTTAAATCCTGCCATTAAAATTGTTGGTATAAATTTTAAAGTCAGGTATCCTAATAAAAGACAATCTAAACAGATGCAAAATTTCTAAGTACGTATCGAAATTTCCATTTATTATTAAAATTAATTTTTAATCTTAATCGAATTTTAAATGCTTAATTAGTTTTAAATTCTGTGATAGTTGATCTAATGTGAGGATATTTTGTATGAAATTGAGAATGAATTTATAATTAAAATAAATAGCTTTTGTATAAACCACATTTTGATCTCTTAAAACTAGCTCGTTTTCTACCAGGAACAAAGTTGTGCTTTATTAATAGACAATTGCATGTTTTTAATATATGTAACAAACGTTCAGGTTTACCATTTAAAATTTACTTTCTTTCAAAAAATTGCTAAATTTAAATGCGTATATCTTTTACCTCCATTTTTTATAAAGGAAAATAGTACACAACCTGTAGCTTAATAACATCCTATAGAAAAATAATATTAATCTGCATTTATCAGTTTAATTTTTCAATAATATATTATTAATGATGGTCTATCATTCTCACACTAAAATTTAAGGATTTATAAACCAAGCTAATGTTTTTTGCTTAAAAACGAATTAAAATAGAAAAACTGCAAACAGTAATCATAATTATTTCATAAATTCAAATTAACATAAAATTTTTAAAATTATATGTTGATTTTACTGACGTTTTTGAGTACAAATTAGTTTTTAGCAATTTTGTTTAACAATTTGGTAAAACGTTTCAAATTTTCATATATATTTACATAGGCTTTTTTCTTAAATTTGGTTGAATTTTATTAAATTTTAAAATCTACATAACTAAAAATTATTTTCAATTACTATGGGGTATTTTGATTTTACCTATAGTTATTGATTTTATATGATATATATTAAGAATTTAACCTTTCTTTGTGCAGGTTTAAAAAAAATGAAGTTTTGGGTACGCTTTAAAAGAATTCTTAAGAACTCTGTAATTACTGGTATTCCTCAAATTCTGGTGACAAGGAACGTTATAAGGAAAACTATTAAACTGATAGTCTTTTTGGTATGTGTCTTCGGTTTTTTTTACCAAACATTTTCCTTCCTTCAAGTTTACTGGACGTACCCAACTGTTGTCGATGTCCAGTATCTATTTCCCGATGAATTTGAATTACCCGCCATCACTTTGTGCAGTTATAATGGGTAAGAGTTGTAACACAATATTATTATTTTTGAAAACAAAGTTTTTAATTATTTCTTATGAATATTTTGTATAAAATAGTTTCTTTTACATAGCATTTTTCATTATTCTTTTCATTCTTAATAGCTATACACTTCTATCTCTTATTAATCATTCTCCTTAACCATTTTGGGTTATATTTTTTTTATTTCTAATGGTGGGCAACTTTGAGTAATTAACCCATTTTCAGCAACAAGGCCGGAGACTACTATTCATTTTATCGTTACCCGGTGGGCACCTGTGATCCAAGTCACGGAGGTACGAGTAGCATCGCCCACGAAACACCACCACAAACCCGTTATAGGGTGGGCCACACTCATCTGAGGAAAGGACAAGAAACACAGAGAGAGAAAGAGAAAGTACATCCATGCCAGAGCCTGGATTCGAACCCAGGTCCTCCCCATCCGTAGTCAGTTACGCTAACTACTAGACAGGTTGGGCGGCTGGATTATATTCTTTTGAAAATTTAATAATATATCATGAAAAATCTAAATCTTTTTGCTTAAATGCCCTTTTTGAAAATGAGAAAATCCATCAAAAATAAAATTATATTAATCCGCAAAGGTTTATATTTTACATCTATACAGGATTTGTTTTTACTTAAAACAGCATGCAATAAATAACAAACACCGCTTATTGAAAGAGAAAATTTTGAAAAAGAACTTAATTAATTAAAGGAATAAGAAATATATTAATTGCTGTGTAAGAGTAGAACATAATGGCATTATAATATCTCAATTTTCTACGAAAATATATTTTTCTGATTTTTATGTTGCCATTAATGTATAAAACTACTTGTTTGCAATAAATATGAACATAATTATTTCCTTAAGGTTCTGATAACTTTTGTTATACACGGCATTTGTGAAAGTAGCAACCTTCTTGTATTTTTAAAGATACTTTACATCAAGGTACTTACATTACACAAGCTGCTTTTTGAAAGATTTAAGATTGAAATTTCGAGACTAAATTTAAATGTGTTATTATTGAAACAAATTAATCTGTTAACTAGAAAAATTATTCGTCGATTTGTGGGTTGTACTGATAATTATGCCTTTTCAGATACTTTAAATATAAAAATTAGTAATTTTTATTAGTAATTGAATAAAAATATATAAAATGTTTCTCTAATTAGCAAAATTTACTTAAAACTACATAAGCAACATGAAAATACTCATTTAAACAATGCCTTACAATTAAACAATGATATAAGCAAAGTATCAAAATATTGTTTAATTAAATATGAGTCAAAGTATGTTTTGGAAATGAATATGAAACTCAAAAAAAAATTATTGACATGGTTTGTTTTCAAAAAAATAAATTAAAACTAAACATTGTGATAAACATTTATGTACTAATTATCGTGTCGATATCCTATTTACCTAATGTCTGTCAATATAAAGTACAATATTTTTTAAAATTCATCGTTATAATAAATCGATCAATCAAATATTACCAACTTAAATTTAATGTTCTGTCAGAATTTTCAGAAGAAAACTACAAACTTATGCTTCAAATAGAAAATCAAAGTTCTCTTAATTATTTTACCAACGAGGAAAAGACAAATTGACTTCATCTGCATATATTATTATTGACATCAGAGTATAAAGAAAAAAATCCAAATATATTCATGCAAATTACTTTATAATAAAAATGTTATCAGTAAAACTCTTATTCCAAAAGATCTATTTATAACATAGCATTAATCCTTAGTCGTCTGTGTTAACTAAGCAAAAATATTTAATTGTTTTTAATACAAAACAAAACTGTTTTAATACGATAAATTGCAGTTTAATATTTTCAATAAAATAAAAAAATATTAATAATAATTTCCACTTAAAAATAAATTAATAGAGTGATAAAAAATTTCCACAAAAATATTTTTTCGAAAATTAGTAACAAAAGATTTTGTTGTTAATAAGAAAAACACGGATTTAAAAACATATATCACTTCATTACGCAATTTTAATCATGTTGTGTTTTAAAAACGCACTAATAATAATACATCGTTCCTAAAAAATGGTAATTCATTCAAAAACTAATCGAGGAGTTTTGTATTATTATTAAAATGCTAATATGGGCATGTGGTTGGGATTTTAGACTAAACATAGTTGATTGTGAAATTTAAAACAGATGACGAAACCTCTAACTTCCTCAGTTGTTTGTATAAACAAATGCAAAATTATATATCAATGCTGTAGAAACAATGCAAAAGCATTATTATCTGTGAAGCATGATTTTTTTTTCACAGTGCAAAATTATATTTTAACTGAGCAGCTTTTTACATATCTGATAAAGTTGGTATTTCTATAAGTAGTAAATGCCATAATTAAAGCAACTTAATTGATAATTTTGATAATTTTTTAATACATGTAAAAAAGTCTTAGTCTAAATGTTTGATACTGTGATTCCCATCTTTAATTCTCATATTTCTCGGCCATCTTTGTGGTTAAAGTGTATTACAATTTGTTTTCCTATTCAGTGGGTCTTATCTACCTTAGAATTTAAGAAGTACGATGGTTAGTGATAGATATTCTTACTCCTACCATAAGCAAAAATAATCACGTGATTCATTTTTGAATTCAGCCAATATTGTTACAAGTAACCATTATTCTGTTTAAATGGATTTTATGATGTATTTTTTACCGTTTATAATAAATTAGAAAGGTAAATCAGCTTCTTGTTTTGATATATTTTCGTTTTATTTTAATTGTTTTTTGGAACGAAGTACGATCATACGATTTTTACGACGATTTAACGATAAATTTACAATGATTCTTCATTATATTGATGCATAGACTAGATAAGTCAAGGTATTGATAGTATAATATAAATTAATCATTTTCTTTTCTGTAGTTCGTTTTTAGGTAATACTTTAACTAAAGATAGATGTTTTCAATGATTTCAAAGGTTCTTGTACACGCACTAAGAAAACTATCATCATCTCATCATAATAAAAAAGTTCTAATTGTATGAGAACGAAATAAAGTATTGCTAATACTAATCATTCATTGGTAACCAATTTTTTCTTTTGCAACCTTTAATATCTAATTTTAATAAATTATTAAAATTATCTCTTTAATTTGATTAGTCATAAGAGGAAAAGAAAGTGTGTGGATAGTAATTGTAAATAAGCCATACATAATAAATAGCAGTTTAAAACAAAAAAAA
>JAPDSC010056800.1:0-16558 GCA_026290005.1 Latrodectus geometricus | reverse complement strand
AATGGATGTACTGTTTTTGTAAATAAATTGTTATCCTCATAAACTATAGAAATGTTTGAAAAGATGTTTTTCCATTTACAAAAAGAGATTTAAAAGATGTTACTTTATGAGTTTCTTTCTATGTTAATTTACATCAGATTTAATTTTGTCTCAATTTTCATCTTTGAAATTAAGCAAATTTAAAGATTGTGATCTGAGTTAAAAGCACGATCAGCTTTATCAGTGTACTTAAAATTTTTAAAAAATATAAATTTTTTAAATAAACATCTTTCAGTTATTTAATAAAAGATAAAATAATTTTAAACTAAATAAAGTTTATATTCAAACTAATATCTTGTCTTCATATGTTTTATAATCTATGTTTTATATTTATATTATGTAATATTTATACTTTCAAGTAATTATAGATGAGGATTGTTTTCATTGTCCTAAATTGCAAGAAAATTTGTTGAGTCTTCTGAGAAACAAGAAAATGAAACTTTCTGACATAAAATCAAATAATATATATAATTTTGAAGAACTATGAGTATAACCTAATTTTAAAATTAATTTCTGATGGTTTATTATATTTAAATGTCAAAATGCAATAAACTTCAATATTGTATTTAAAAAAAGGTACTTGAAATAGGAGAATTTTGTTAACGATCTGAAATCCTAAATATTATATAGCTTAATAATTAAATTGTTATACATGTATAGAAAAAATTGTGTAATCTATTTCACTGCATAGAAAAAAATTGGGGAAACTCAATCTCATTCTTTCTTTGCAACTGAATCTTCAGTACAATTTCAGAATCAAATGTGCATATAATTTTAATTATTTTTAGAGAGTCCTCTTTACTAGAAAAATGGGTAATATAAACTTAGTGGAATCATCAGCATTTGAAATAATGTCTTGTATCATGTTTATTCACTTTTGTATTAACTAATGTTTAGATCATAAAAAACAAATTTGTTCTTAAGAGCTAACTTTAATAATATTATTACAATTTAACTGAGATGAATCAGGTAATTTGAGCAAACTAATTAAATATAGTATTGTTGTTGAGAATTGAAATTTGGCTGTAAATATTTTGTTTTGTATAGTGAAGTTTTAGTTTGTTTAAAATCAATGTTAGAAATAATGAAGGGAATACAAATAATGAAAAATGTATTGACTAGATTACTGTGCAGTTGTAGTTTTATGATATCTATAATAATCAACATCACTGTTATAGCTCTTAAGATCAATTTGTCAGTGAGTTCATGAACATATCTGGTATTGGATTGCAATCCAGTTATATTCTAAAATAATGAAGGAAATAGTATTTAAAATATCAATGAATTGTTAGTAGATATGATTTTTATTGTTCTAAAATCAAGGATTTTGAAACCATTTAATATGCTAAATCTGTAATGCGGTTATCTCAGCTTTTGAATTATAACTATTAAAAGGATTTACTAAATATCAAGGAGACCCTTATAAAATATTTTCCTATTTAAACCACTTTAATTATACAACTTATCTTGAAAGTAATGAAAATATTATTTATCATACTTTATTCTCAGTATGTGATGCTTCTTTTGGTCTATCAATTTTGTGCTGTATTAAATGTTATATAAAATCATTTTTAGAAACTTCGTTTATATATATATATACCACTCATAAATAACATACTGAACTCATAAATAACAAATATTACTCTCTAGCAAAACTGTAATGTTATAAACTCTATAAAAAGGGATTTAAAGGATCAATATGAAATACAGTGCCTTCAAATAGTTTGCAACTGTTTCTGAAAAATTTCAGGACAGTTACTAAAATTCTATTTCTTGCAAAATTGACATTGCCACCATATCATATTAAAATTTGTAGCCATATGTGCTGATTTAGAAAAATAACTATCAGTTTAGAAATAGCCAATTGAATATTAATTAAACACATGAAAAAAAAACAATACTTGCCATAGAAGAAGATCACTTGATTAATAAAGATATAAGTTGAGACTCATATCTAGCAAACCAACAAGAAGCATTTAATTTCTGATTACATATTCTTTTTATATACTTAAATACTGATGAATCATTCACTACTTCTTCAATTGGCTAAAAAAGTAGATTTAAAAGTACATAAAATTAACACATTACTTGAATTAGAAATTCATGCATGGTATTAACAATACAAATATATGTATATAATTCAGGAATGATTTTAATTAATGTTTCAAAAGGAAAGTTTAAAAGTTTATAATGATATTAATTTATAAAAAAGACCTCATATAAAGACCATAAATTCCAGAAAAATGTAATTAATAAATAATTTTAACTATACTTTAAAAATTGTAAACACTTAAAAAAATTAATTTAACATGTGCTATTGTGCAAGTAAAATGTTTAATTGTTAACTTCATGGAAGTTAACAATTATAAATAAAGACTGAATAAGAAATAAAAACAAATTTCACATTTTCAAAGAAAATTCACTGTCACAATAACAAAAGTTAGTTTCTCTCATAAATTTATTTGTGCTTAGCCTGGATATTTCATTAATTTTCTAAATCCAAAACTATATGGCAAAATTCAAAAAAATTTGCATTACTTATTTTTTATTAAATTAATACTACAAAGAATTAATTAGAAATTAAAATTAAATACTACAAAGTTTTAAAAATGCTAATTATGTCATGTGAGAAAACTTGTTAAGTTTTGTACACAGTAGCAGGCAAAAATTATTTACAAACAATACTAACTAATTGAAGAAATTGGAAGCAATTATTTTCAGAGAATTTTTCTTTTCCAAAATTTTAATCCTGAATACTTTTATATTAATTGTTTTTATTTTATAGATAATAATTTCAGAAATAAAATACTGTAAAAGAAGTTGGTAAATATAATGATCTAAAAGGAGAAATGCAATAAAAATTGTACTCATCTTTTAATTATTATCGTTAAAAATATTATTTACATTGTTAAATAAAATTCAGAGTTACCAATAATAAGGAAATAGGAGTTCCTTCTTTTAGTAGAGGAATTACATCTCCTTCCCATGTGATACTTCCTCAAGAAATAATTGTTTTACCATTTCCTTTGTTACCAGATTCACCTTCGGTCAACAGTAATGATCATGACCTGCTAAATTACTTACACAAATTTTTCATCAAAATCAAAAATTAAACTTCATTTTAAAAAATTTGAACAAAAGAAATCACAGAAAAAATGTTTTGCATTATATATATCAATTGGAATTTTAAAAAAAGCAGAAATTATAAATTAAAGTTTTTAATAAAACAAAAAAATAATTAAATGTAGAAATTTTAAGAAATATGAATGATATTATTCAGAGGATAAATAGACTTGTCAATCAGACATTATAATTATTACTGAATTTGTAAAAATGTGGTGTCCACTTAATAAACATTTTGATATTCTTTACTTCCTGAAACTTGGCAATTTTTTTAAAAATCAAGGTAAGAAATTCTAAACTGCATTTTAACTAACCTTTATGTATAGCAGGCAAATTTGAAAGAAGTATTTACAATAATTTTAATAAATTGTTGAACAATAAATTTCATTTTCTTCACAAGAAACACGATCTAATTTCCTTTAAAGCAACATTACTTTATTTGTAAGAAAACATAAAAATGCAACATAAGCAAATAAAATAATTCTAAAGACATATAAAAAACCAATTAAAACAAATAATTGAGTTATTCAATCACATAGGTTCATTATTTACAGTTAAATTATGCAAATGAGAAATATCGTTATAAAAATAATAAACTATCACAAAGACTGAATTTGCTTGTGTGATAACATTGATTTCCTTTTTAACATTTTTTTTACTCTTGTGATACTTCCTCCTTAATTTATTTTCATTCTTTTTTTTTTCTTTTTTTTTTATTTACCATTAATTCCTTAATCAAAATTTATCTTTGCTGCATTCCTATATTCCAATTTACAGTGAAACTTGCATTTTAAAACTTAAATTATATCGAAAGTGAAATATGCATTTTAAATCATTTTTCTTTTTCCTGTCTCTTTTTGAATCATCAAATAAAATCCCTTTTCAAAATGTCAAAGCAATAGAATTATAATCAAATCTTTGTGGGGAAAGAAATAGGTTTTTTTAATTACCAATTAGGCATTTAATGTTAACAAAAAAATCTTTGGCTACGAATGCATAGTTGCAAGTTCATGATAAGAATAAAATATAACATTTCAATTTTTAATATCATTGCAAAAAATGCCTCTAAAAATCAGAATGACAATATTACTTATTCTATACAATTGCTCAGGCACATTCTATTTAATTTTATAAATTTTTGTTAAATAAGGAATTTCAAAATGGAAAACATATTTCAACATAAAATTATCTGTATAACCTCTCTCCTACAAAAAATTTTGTCATGATTCCTATTATTCTGATTTTCTTTTTATTGCCAATAAGTATTGCAAAAAGAAGCCATTCAGTTGAGAGAACAAATGTACACGCTAATTAATGCAACTTACCTTCTGAATGTTTAACTTCTAGCCAATAATGAAATATCTATTTTAATTTTCATTAATAAAATGTTTAAAATTTTCTATAAAATGAGACTGAAATGCCTATTTTGCAATCCTTACACTAGTTGTGAGAGAAATTTCGCTACAAAAATATTACAAGAAAAGACTATTTTTTAAAAAAATATGATGAGATTTAAAAAATACAGTCTTTTCTTATGAATTTTTTGTAGCAAAATTTCTCTCACAACTAGTATAAGAATTATATATATGATGTGATTTAAATAATTTATGCAAAAATTTCTATAAATTTATAAATTTTTGCATAAATTATTTATTTAAATGATTTAATATTTTGTATAAAATATATAAAACAATTTTTAAAAATAAAATATTGTATAAACTTAAAAATACAATACCTATATTTTTAAAATGATAATCCTGGATCAAAATACACTCTTCTAAAAATTACTTGTTAGTTAATAACTATGTAAATTAAATAAAATTTATAATATAAGCATTCACTTGAAAACACTATTTAAAGGATTAATTTAATTTAATATGACAGTCAAATAGTAATCATTACACAAAATTATCAAAATGTTCAGCAAGTGCTAAAAGCAATGAAAATAGCTAAATAATTTCAAAAATTCCAATTATATAAAAATAAAAATGTCATATTTTTAATTTTTTAAGAATTTTTGTAAGAGTTTCCGAAATTAAATAAAAAAAATGAATAGTAAATGAAATTAATAAACAGATGTTTTAAACAATATTGCTACATATGTTATCCAATGAAATATTGTGCTTCATATTCAAAAAATGATATTTAATCATTCTACTTTCCTCCACTACTGATATGTTAAAATAACATGCACAGTATGACATTCCTACCGAGGAAGGTAACAAATTGCATTTTTCTCATTATCAGTTATGATAAAGTAAGCACTTCAATTACAAAATTAATTAACAAAAAAAAGTTCAGATTTTTGAGAAAAAATATTTTTCCTCTGGCATTTCGTAATTTTTCAGAACATTTTGGAAAAAAAAAAAAAGTTTTTCTAAAAACAAATCCCACAGTTTGATGATAAAAAAATTTCTTCAAAGAATTATGAAATAATCACGACTGCAAATTCATGATATTTTTATAGTTTTTCTTACTTATTTTTCAATTTATGATTATCTTTAATCAGTCACTGCTTAATAAGATGAAACTTTTCTAAGTTATTTTTTACTAATTTTTGATTTACTCTTAAATTGCCAAATTCTTTAGTAATTACTTGTTTATATTACATCAAATAACATAATCAAAAATAACCCAGCAATCTTAAAGTATTAATTTAAGATTACTGAGCTAAAATAGCTGTGCCTAAGATATGTTCCTCCTAAGTATCTGAAGCATGATTTTAATAATTTTAAATCCTGATACAAATACTACTATAAAATATAGATTAAAAATTTTATAAAATGTATGAATTTAGTAATTTTTGATATTTCAATAAATGAATGTAAAGTAAACAGAAAAAAAAATTCTACAAAGTACAAGCTAGTTACTGAATTTCTAGCAGGCAAACTTTTGAATATTTTAGATTTCATACAAGGAAGAAAGTAAGAAGCATACATGTCTTTCACAACAGAACAAGTTTTGCAATATTAAAATTAATATGTTAATAGATAATTTTATTAAAGTGAAAATGTTTTATATTTAAAACAAACAAAGATTAATTTAATACATTTAAATTTTATAAAATAATAAAAGCTAAGTAGACAATGTAATATTTTACAAAAGCTAACCTATGATTTCTTGATTTGATGATGTGAGATTTTTTGAATGACATGGAAACAAGAAGAATCTTAGCTTTCTGAAAACAAAGAAATAATAATTTGTACATTTGCATATGGAAAATGTATTTGTAAAACAAAAATGAGCTCAAAATTTTTTAATTATAGTACAAAAAGGAATAAATACATATCAAAACATTTTATCTATTGTAAAATTAATAAAAAAGTTTTTTTTTTTTTTAAAAAATATCAATTTGACACATATAATAATCAAAGCAAATACACAGAATATGTACTAGTGAAATATTATTAATATTAACCTTGCAAAATCAAATACTTATTCATCATATCTGATGGCTTCAATGCATTTTAAAATAGCATAACAGTTGTTCATTTATCAAAAGTACATCATGGAGTTCCCAATATGTTACCCTAAACCTTGATACTCAAGGTCCAATTGGAGCAGTTATGATTTGTCACTTGTTAAAATGCTATTTGAAAAGTATGTTTAAATATAACTGCTCATAGGAAACATCAAATCATCACTGTTTCATTCCATCACTCACAATTTTATGCTCATTTGATGAGTTGCTTAGTTTAGAACCTCCATCACAAATCTCACTTGACAGCACACTACTCGAGACTTTAATCCCAAGTTAAATTTGAAAACCATATTTTTTTAACTTATTAATATATGACAACTATCTCATAAACTTGAGTTTTTTTTAAAAAGAAATCCGTGATGCGCAAGTCCCTAAAATGAAGGACCAGAGAGATTTCTGATTAAATTTCCCAAATGACAAAGCAATGATTTATTGGACAAGGTAAGGGTAGCACAATCTAGCCAAAACCACTGTACTATCTTGATGTGATCTAGAAATGGTAAGCCTTTTCCATTTCTTAAAGTAAAAGAAAAAGTACAAAAGTTATCATTTTGATGATAACACAACCATTCAATGGATTATCCAAAAATCTCTAAACTAGGTTGTAGTAGTTGAATTTTAAAAATAGGAATCACAATAGGATCTGTTAATTGACACCCAAAGAAACATTAAGAATTTTAAAAACATGTACTGATCACATGAATTAATATTTTTACGAGAACTTGACCTATTGGTTAGCACACAAGCAAGGAATACATAAAATTAATAATATCCCAAGATATATTTTTTACTTTTCATACATAAAAATCATTTATCTGGTATTAGCCTGTAGAAAAAAGATCAAAGATGAAGCATTTTAGCATTAAGGACACATATGAAGAAAATTAATAAAGCATAAATGAAAAAAAATATTCCATTCATAAAAAAAAATAATATATTTACTTCAGCCATATACTTTCTTGTAGAATAAAAAATAATATGATAAACAAGTTTTGAAACAAATAATTAGTACATTTAAATTAATAAAACTTATCATAAAATATTGATTTCATTTTTGAGTTAACATAAAGTAGGCATCAAAATTTATGGCATACATTCTAGATTTGGCATCATGTACAGTTTTCAGTGGCATTCAAATGAATATTGTGATATTGAGTAAAACATTGCAGAGACAAAATCCACATTATTTTTTTATATTTAATTTTATTACAAGAATACTTCTGTTGTGTATTTCTTATTTTAATAAGTTTAGAAGATATATAGTATGTATGTACAATTTAATTTTAACATTTCAATAATTCCTACTGTGTGGCATCTTGAAGCATATTTTATTTTTTAATTCGGCTTTGCAACAGCTACAACAGTGCTGACCACTCTTTACATTAACTGTTAATACTTTACATTTAATTAAAATTTGTAGGAAATGTCACCCCCTTATAAATAACTTAAATTAGCAAGAACAGCAATTTTTATTTTTATGTTGGTGTGTTACTTTTAACTGCTATTTGTTTTTATCTTGTTTTAATATTTATCTTGTGTTATGCTATATCACTCAGTTAAATGTTTTACATATAACATCATTTACATAAGGAATAAATTTTTTCATGATAGACAATATGAAAATCTCAATATTATACAATTGACGTATAACATGATTAAGGCATGGAATGCATAACACAGTTTTGTTATTATTAAAAAAAAAGTCCTGGTCACTAAACTAGGCAAAATGCAAATTTTCCCACTTAAGTTTACATCTGACAGTTTCTCTTGCTTTAACTGATGAAATCATTCTTTTAAACACATTACAGTATGTTTGAATACAGCATCTGTAACAGTAGAGGTCACAGAGCTAAAATTTAATTCAAAGAAATGACCAAATTAAATAGGACATTTTATTTTGATAAAATGAAAACAAATAAAACGCAAATATTTAATTTTTAATCATCTGAAAAATTATACAAAAGAAATAAATGAATTGCTGTTCAAGATGCAAAATTAATTATGAAAATAGAAATATAATTGAAATATCCCCTACAAAGATAAAATAAAAATACTGGAACACAGACAAATTTTTATTTTAATACGAAAAGGAATTATAAAATTATGAAACATAGAAATGAATTTTAAAATATTACTGTGAATAAATTTTTAAACTAATTCAAAAAGCTATGAAATTAAAAAAATGAAAAATAAAAAACCACATACTATAAAATTACTAACAGAATTAAAAACTTTAAAACTATCTACTTTGTTTTTTAGCAAAAAGAAAAAAGAAAAAAAAATTATGAGATTCAATGAAATCTAAAGTTTATAAAGAAATGTAGACGAAAACTTATCATATATTAATATACTTAAAAATAATATATTACTTCTTATTCAGATCCTTCTGATAAACATATAATGATTGCTTCTAATGCCTTGAAAAATGACATGCATATTCAAAATCTTGACAATGTTTTGATTCTTTAACATTCAAATTTTAACTTAGACAAAAATCCCTCTGTCTCAGAAATATAGGATACAAATGCCTAAGAATAAATAGTTAAAACATTAATATTTTTCTATTACGTTAAATAACTTTTTTAAGAATAAAAATACTTTACTGTTTATATATACTATAGAATTAATACATGTGGCTTCACAAAAGTTAAAAATGCACATTAAATATGAGATTTTGTCAACTCAAAATTAAACAAGCAATAGGACAAAAAAAAATTCAAATATATTTTACTGAAAATGAACAAAATTTATAAGCATATATATAAAACAATGCCTCAAGTTGCTTAAAAATTGCAGTGTGACAATAAAACCTTGCTTAATTTATCAGCATTTACTTGTTTAAATAAAAGCATATAATATAAAAAAATCAAAGTATTCTGCATAACTCAAATCTGTCTGAGGTGCTACAAAAGGAGAGCAAAAAGAAAAAAGTTTGAATGCTATGAAGGTAAACTTAATATAGAATATCTATTGATAAAGTTTTGATATTTTTTTATAGTTCTCTAAACACAGAGTGTCTTTTAAATCAGAAGCAATTGGAGCATATAAAATGTTTGAGCGTGTATGGCTGGAAAGTTACAAAAGAATAATTTTGAAATTATGCAAACTACCATAAGACATAAATTGTGAAAATATGTCATAAAGAAAAAAAAAAAAAAAATTCCGTTTTTTTTTTTTTTAAATATTTTACATAATATAAGGATTTTCCATGATAAAAAATTTTAATTGAATTATTGAAATAAAATACATATTTCAAGCAAAAATCTCTTAGCATTATTGCATATAACACACAATTTAAAGAATCATTGAAGCAGAAAAGTATTCAATCAGACTAAAAATTTAACATTTCTCTATTACTTTATTTTTTCCACATTAAAGTAAATAAAAAATATATTCTTACAAAAATACTTCAATCCCCAATCCATGGCAAAGCAAAATATGAAGAATTTTAAATCTCTCAAGCATAGCATTTTGTAATTCAGGAGGTGATACCTTTTCATCCCTAGATAAGAGAACAAGGTAAAATATAAATTTACCATAATAATTAATACAAATAATATAAAGTGATTACTTTTTGGAATTAATTAATATACTATAAAATTGATTTATGATTATTAATATGCAAACACATATTACAATAAAGTCTCTATTATCATTGAACTGAGTAAAATGGATAATTCCTTCTATAATTTACAAAATAATTCAAAAAGCATCAACTGATTGAAAAAAAAGTTTCAATAAATGTCAATTGAGACCATTGCACCAGTATACAAATGAATGAAGAATATTTTATTTTTGAAAACATTGCAGCAATTTTATTAAAAACAGTGATTCTACACTTAAATATTAATATTACAAAGTTTCCCCCCCCCCTCCAGCAAGATTATGTTCTTTTCGTCCATGAAAAAAAAATGGCCAAAAATTTCTCTATTTGGGTAAGAAGAACTAAAATATTTTATTTGTGAAAATACTTTCTAAGAATTAATTATTAAACTCATTTCATCCCTGCTTCTTTTCTCAATATCGTAATTTTTCATTCAATGCATTAAAAAAATAAAAATGGTATCTAATAATTGATAACTTATTGCATTTTGAGCAATATAATAAATATAAAAACATTAGTTGCAATTACAAAAATCTTTCCAATTCAGGAAAATCGTTCACAATACTTTAACTTACATTGGCTGGAGTGTTAAATACAGTGTCAGGATATTCAACAAATCAAAATTTTGTATTTAAATTATGTCAATAATTGTAATAAGCATTTATTACAAAGTTAAAAATATACTTTTGTATACGTTTGTACAAAAGTTATATTTTATACAATATTATTACTGTTAAAATTATAATAATTTAAATCAGTAAATCTAAAATAAAAATATCACAATAGTTAAAATTATAAGGAATACTTATTCATATTTATTGATTCATAAAATTTCATACATATTTAATATGAATAAAAAAAATTTAGGAGAAAAAAGAATAAGTTAGTAATTCAACAAGTTATAGTAAACACAAACAAATTGAAATTGATAAATATTATGCAAATTTTATAAGTTTAAATAAAACTTTATGGCAATAGCATACAAATAAAATTCAGAAAGTATATATTCATTGATTAGAAAATATTAATATATTTATTTTGTCAATATCATTAACTAGTTTAATATTTGAAGCTATACAAATCTTAATCATTAATAAAATGTTTACAATTTTAAGATTTACTATTTTTTACTTAAAAAAAAATATTTTTCATATAAGTCATCTTGAAACATAAGATTCATTTTTCTATATTTCATTTCTAATTTATAATATATCTCAACATTATATTTTAGGGATTTATGTAAAAAATGTCTCATGAAAATATAAATATTTATAAAAAAGGAGTATTAACAAAATTAAAATAAATCCAGTAAAAAAAAAATTGAGCATTGTATCTCTAAAAATCTACAGAACCTAATATATGTCTGTAATCTTGCTTAAGAATAATATTGAACATGTGAATTCTGGATCCCAAGAATTCCTTGTAATTTAATCTTTGAAATTTATAAATTGATTTTGTAGTTTATAAAGCATAATTAAAAGTTATTCATTTTTATTTTCATAAATAGTTCTTTTTTTCAATGTGTAATTTCCCACAAATTTTTTAAAATTTTAAAATAAACATAAATAGCTTTTTTCATTTTTACTTCCTAATTTCAAGCTGGCTAATTTAATAAAATAGATTAATAAATCTATGCAAAGGAAATTCCTCCAAGAAAGAGAATACAATTTCAAGAAACCCATAAAAATGTGCAATTTTTATACAATTCCTAACAATAAGTAGGTATACCTATTTATTTTTAAACACTAATTATTTTAATCAACTAAATTAGAAAAAAATATCAGTAAATTCAGACAATAATATCATAATTTTGAAATTTTTAACTTCAGAAAAAAACATTAATAACTCAGTAAAATATATTACATACAATAATAAAGTATAATATACATATAGTTGTTTATCAATCATTTCAATCTCATAATTAAGGTTTTAGTTCTTTAATTTGAAATAATGTAGCATTTGAAAACAATCATACAGCTTAACACTTGAATGGATATCCTCTAGTATCAGAAACTATAATAACTTACTCATTTTTATTAAAAATTCATAAGTAGTAAGAATTAATGTTAAGTGCAATACTATTTATTCAAAATTGAATTATATTTATTTGCATTGGAAAATTTGAACATAACTTTATTATTAAGCGAAATTTTAAAGCTTTATTGATATTAGTTTAATAAAAAACACTTTTCTGTCATCAAAACTTTATGTACATAAAAGTTCAAAGCAGCAACAAGTTGATAATTTATAGAAGAACTGAAAGTTTATGTATGCAATTTTTGTAAGTTTTTCAAGAAAAGATAACAAATGTTGTGGCAAGTTACAAAGCTGGATGATTATTTACTTATTTACAAACACATATTTGAAACAAATATTTAAAGACATAGAAAATATTGTTTAATTATAATTTTATTTCATTCAAGACTTAATTGATTTTGATTGCAAAATTTTACATGTACAGGGAAATTTTCTTGTATATATTGTTTTCAATTATTGTAGAAAAAAAATGAAAATCACATAAATTTGAAACAACAAATTCAACATGAAAATTAATTTTGTTACTATACATTTGTACATTTTACAATAACAGAGTTTAATAATTTTGACATATATGAAATTACTTTTAGATAGAATATTATTTGAATTATCCACATTTATTGAATACAGAAAGAAAAGTCAATCAAATGGAGAAGTTTACTTATAACAGTTCATTATGACATGTAAAATCTTTTTTAAAATTACTTACTTAAAATATTTGGCATATATCGAATTTAAAAAAATAATTTCTGAAAACATACCAAATATAATGCTAATTCCTCAAAACATGATGCCATAATCCTCATCAGGGTTAAAGCAGAAGGTAATGGACAATAATAACTAACTGCATTTGTCAGCTTAACTATACCTAAAAAAAAATCTTTTATAATTATCATAAAATATTGAAGATACTGAAATATAATTTTCAGATAATTACACTTAAAAATTATTCAGTATAGAAATTGCTATATCACACAGAATTTAAAATTTCATGGGAAAAAAAATTATTAAAGCATATGCATCCTTAATATTCCTTTTCCAGCTAGAGTATTCTCCATTTCACATGAAATGGGTTATTCAAAATAACTACATAATTCTTAATAGAATAAATAAATATTAAATACATTTAAAAAAACAAATTCTACTCTTACCAGCATAATGCCAATTCAAAGGTAGGAACTTTTCAAATATAAGCTAAAGTAAACCAGGATATTTTGCGACCTACAAATTATATAAAACAAATATTTAAAAAATAGCATATTTTTTTTTAATGTTTCCAAACATTTCAAGCATTAAAAAAATAACAATATGAAAAAAATAAGCCCATAAAAAATGCTTTCTGTTATAAAATGTTTTTTTTTCTTTTCTATTTTTCAACTTAAATAATATAAACATTCATATGAATAAATATTATATAAATGTAAACTCTAAATCTTGAAACTACAATTTAAAAATTTATCAAAAGTAGATCAAATTACAATTGATTTACATACCTTTGTGATTATAATTACATAATTAATGGAAAATATATTTTTCAATATTACTAAATTAAGTACCTAAACAGGAAAACATGAAAATCATAATGAGACAAATACATAGTATAAAAAACATATATAATTACAAAATATTCTACAGAAGATTTGTAATAAAATTTACAAAATTATTGTAGGTAGAATTATTAATAAATCTCATACGAAGCCTTTAATTATTGAAATTTTTTCCAATGTTCCAACTTTCTGAAAACGAGAATAATATTGTACCAACATAGTTGATAATTACATAAGAGAAAGAAACATTTTCATATCAGGCGAAAATTTGCTTAATCCTTTAAGCAAATTTTTTAAAAGCTGGGATTGAAGTAAATATAAAAAAGTTGCTTTCAATTTCCATCAACAAACTTAAAATTTTAATTACATTGAAAAATTTCTTTGAAACAATATTTACTACAGTTAATTTAAATTTAACCTTATAATTAATAACCTTATAGTTACCTATATTTTTCATTGGTTTACATTGCCATATATGTTATTCAAAATAATGCAACAAAGAAGATAAAATATATACTTCTAGAATGATTTCAGAAGTGTTTGTAATAATCTAAAGGATAGATAACCACATTTATTTTAATTTTTAATTCCTGAATTTTTTTGTAAAATTTAAATACTAAAGTGATCATTTCGTAAAGATGTCGGCTATGTAAAAATTAAAAAAAAAATACTAATTTACAAAAGTTTTAAAAGTGAGAACAGTTACTTCATTTTAAGAAAGACTTAGATAAAAGTGAAAATCCAACTTCAGTAACTAAAGATTCAAAATGACACATTGAGAAAAATAAATATCAGTAGAAAATAATCTTAGTTCTTTATTTATAAATATTTTCAATTTATTATATATAATTTTATAGATCTTATAAATTTTTGTTTTATACATATTAAAATTAATTGATTTGTTATTGAACTAATTAGGCTAAAATATGGGTATACAGATTTGATATCTTTATCACTCAATAACCATATTCTTACTTTCTTTTTTTCACACGAGGCCTAATTACAGTTTACTACTGTAATTAAGTTTCATCACATTCAGTTTAAAGTGGATTCAAAGCTAAAACAAACAGCCAATGAGGTGGGAATTAAACCAACAAGCTATTTAAATCATTTGATTAACAGGTCAGCAAAAAGCTTTAATAAACAATTTTCTACTAAGTTTTTTTTTTTTTTTTTTTTTATTTTTATTTTTTTTTAAAGATTTATTTGTTAGAAAATAGCACTGTAAGATTAAAAATCATTTTCAAACAATGAAATTTCATTTTTTGAAGTAAATTTAGAAGGTATTTAACTGTTGATAAGATATTTAATAAAATATTTTAATATAATTTTACTGACAAAGAAAAGTGCTATACAGTTATAAAATAGCTATAAAGTTATAGTGATATCCAATGTATAGAGTGAAATGTTGATGAGAGAGTAATTTAATAAGCAGAATACACTTATCATTTTTAGTTCAAAAAACATGTACAAGCTAAAAATGTGTTGAAAGTATCTTAAATTAAAGTGTAATCTAGTTTTTTTATTTCATTTTATTTTTTTTCTTTACACTAAGTAAAATAAATTATTTCATATTAAAAGGTATAAGCAACTTATAAAATTATATGTATTATTTTTTGTAGAGAGCACAAAAAAGTTAAAATGCTTATTAAAAAAAATAAAAATTTTAGAATTATTGCAAAAAAGGATGTAAATTAAAAATTGACTGATATAGATTGATTAAAATAAAATTATCATAACCACAAAAAATTGCATTAATGCAACAGGAATTACTTGATTTGGAGGGTTTCTTTCAAGAAAGATTTTATAGTTATTACTGTATAGAATTGTCATTAGAGAACATGATTTCAACTCCTGCGATATTTATGCATTATTGTAATGGATTAAATAAATGAATAAAGGTAAACACACAAATTCAATAAATCATTTTTAAATTTTAAATATATAAAAAAAACTAAATAATAAACTAAAAACTCAAAAACTAAAAACTAATTAAATAATAAAATGTTTTTTTAATAAAAACTTCATTACTTATTAAATTAATAAAATCATACATTCTGTTACAAAAATTTATGAATTAATAATAATACAATTAGAAATCTGATGACATACAGATCAGTAGCAAGGTATTTTAAGCAAAAAATGGTATTTGTACATTTATAAGATGTCATACTAGTTAAAATCAGCCAATGACAAAATTTAATTTGCCCCACCAAGCCAAAATATTTCCTGAACATTTTATAATAACAATTTTGAATTTAAAAGGATAAATATGAACATGCATTAATTTTTTTTATTTAACTTTGTTAATATCTTTTCTCATTGCATTCCTAATATTTTGTATATTTTAAATTTATAATGGTTCTATTTACAATTCCAAATTAAATTTATTTCAATGTAAAACAAACAGAAATGAAAATTTTTTTATTTTTCTATTAACTGTATTTAACTGACTTTATGAATGATTAATTTTTGTAAGATCACCAGAATTATTATTTTAAATAATAATTTCTCTAAGCATGTTTCTATAAAACTAATGACAAATAAATGTGATTAAAACATTTCGCCAGTAAAAATTCTTGAAATAGCAAATAAAGAATGTAATAACTAAAATTAGATAATTTCATGTTATAATGTAAATTAATAAATGAATTTAAAAATGGTTACTTCCTAGGTTTTCCTATGATTGCCTACTCTTAAATAAAGTGTGGAAGAAAATATAATTTT
>JAPDSC010056790.1:0-19636 GCA_026290005.1 Latrodectus geometricus | reverse complement strand
TTTTATTTTTAAAATATGTCTAATAGTTTTTAAAAATAAAATGTATTAAATTTGAAAATTATTACTAACTTTAAAGATTATTAGATCTAAAAATACAAGAAAATTTAAATTTTACTAGAATCTTCTCTAAACTATCGCTCTTGTGCCTTCATCTCAGTTTATTGCACTTTGCGATGAGGTGGATCCAAAGATATCTTTTTCATAATAAATGATTTTTTCTGAACAAATTTCTTATATTTGTAATCATACAGTGCTTTTTATTATTTTATATTATCAGCAATATATATTTTCAACTCTTTTCCAAAAAAAAAAAAAAAAATAAAAAAAAATAAAAAAAAAATAAAAAAAAAATAATTATAATAATAATAATAAATAAATAAATAAAAATAAAATAAAAAAATTGTTGTGGATTATATGCCACTGAGGATTACGCAATACTTTTATTTCTTTTACTTAAAAAATTTTTTTGCGGATAATATGTCGTTGCAGATTATATACAGGAAAATACAGTATTTTGATTGCATATAATCTACAATCACGTGAACAATGAATACTTAATATTATTAATTTTAACGTTTTTATATTAGCATGATTAATTTTTCTTTCAACATTTTTTTTCATCAGCACAAGAATTCAATATCAGATATTATAAGTTGTTAAGACACAATTATAAGCTATAGCCATAAATCAAGTATATTCCAATATGTATTCTTATATGAGTCTATAAGGTAATTATTAAACCTAACAATTTTTTTTATGTATAATTACACAAGTAATCAAGAAATTTCTTATTCAAAAAACTACTTGAACATTTTAAATATTATTAGGGGTTTATTTACCAAAATTTTTTAATGTGATTAAATTATTATGATCATTATTGAAAGTGATAAATGTAATGATTTAATCAAAATAAATTTCGCGAATTATTGTTTGGAATTTCATTAATTTGTTGAGTAATTTTTTTTCACAAATATAATGTCATTATGTTTCATATGTAGAGTAAAAACTATATAAAGAATAAACAAATATTTTGTAAGCACATAAAAAGAAAAACACAAAACACAGCGAATAAGTCAGTAACATCATGACTCTTTCTTCTTGTTAAAACTATGAAAAATTTGCATTATTTTTTATAACTCCAACATGAACACAAGGTAAAGTGAATAGAAGCTAACATGTATATTCAAAAGAAAAAGATTCCTTTTTCATATGAATATATTTAATGGGTAAATAGCGATATATAAATTCTACCAATTTTCTAAAAAAGGGTCACACAGATTAAAAAAAGATTTACTTAAATTACTATAAAATGCATGATCAAAACAATCATTTACATTATGAAACAATTAATTGGGGAAATTTTAGAAATGAGAAATTTAGACAGTTCTTTTAATATACAGTTAAATGCAATTAGTTCTTTTATGTTTAAATAGTTTTTTTTACTTCTAAAAATAAAATTATGGTAGATTATGTAAATATAGAATCTTACTCTAACATCACTTTTTTGCACAACTGTCTTATCCTGTTTCTTAATGACAGCACTCACAACACCCATATGTTGGATGATACGTTCCATGGCATGTTCAGTCTCTTCCAATCTTTTCTTTAACTTATAAATTTCATAATCTTCTAGAAGATAGCATTGAGAGAAATATAAAAAGTAAGAAAAAAGAGTGCCTCAACAAAATTATCATGATTCAAAATAAAATAAGGGAAGGTTTAAATGACCAACATAAGATTAATAGCATAAACTTTTAAAAAAGCCTTTTCACAGACTTTTTAGTCAGTTGAATAGAAAATAAACACAGAATTATTTTCTCATTCATTTTTTAACGAACGTATTCAAAACAAGATATTTTTTTTAAATAATACCACATTTATTCTTAGATTGTATACAAAATGTACAAACCTATGTATATATATAATGTAATCTATGTATGAGTAAATTCTTCTGATTGTACACATAGATAAGTTTTCTTTTGGTTTTTATCACAGCAATCTTTTATCTATAAAAATTGGGTTAATTGTATGGAAGTTCTCATTTGGAATGAGTATTCTTTTGTTGAAAAAGATCCATATTTATATCTAAAACTTGTTTCACAATAATTTTCAAATATTCAAGAAATAACATACTCATTATTAAAATTTATATAACAAAGTTGAAAATAACCCCGATATTTTAGAGTATTTTATTTCAACTTAAGTACAAAATAGAAAAATTCTCACTTTTCTGATCAATACCAGAACTCTAGAATGCAGATGCAAAGTGGTATATAGACTTAGCAGCTTTCTTGTTTAGTAATAGCAAACCATAAATAATAATTTTATAAATTACAATAATTTTTGAAACATTCTGCTTACTTTCTATTAGCACAATATGTAACAATACACAAGATTAACTTTAAAACAGCACAAGTTTATAATTCTAAAAATAAACTAATTGAAGACAAAAACTAAAAATTTTGAAAAAAATAAATATTTTAATAAAGAATAAATGAAAATAAATTAATAAAAAGATACATACTTGCATCTAGTTCTTCAGCTGAAAAAGAAAATACACAAAAATTCAAAATCAAACATTAAACACTTACAAATATGTCATGTTGTATTATGCATCAAAATATTTAACAAATTTGAATTTAATGCTTTGGAATTCTGTAGAGTATTTTATTTGAAATATCAGATAATATTATTTATTTTTTTTAAAGATGACTTCATATCATTGACTTTAAATAAAATCATTTAGTTTTAAAATCATAGAACTTAAGAAACATAAAACTACAAAACAAATACGTTTAGATTTTTTAAAATTTTATCTCCAAAAATCACTTTAAAAATAAGTTTGCTAATGCAATGAATATTTTTGCAAATTAACTGGTTCAATATGCAAGAGGAAAAAAAAAATGCTTGAGATTGTAATAAAATATATGGAATAACTGTAAGGATAATCTACTTAATGTATGTGTGACAACTGTTATAAAATGTAAGGATAATCTTCACTACAAAAATGTTTTCTTATTCATGTGTTTAATCAAAATAATAAGTTTTATGCCTTTGTAAATAGAGAATAAAAGTGAACACATCTGAATGTATTTATTAACCGTTTCTTTCAGCATAACCATTTTTATAAGAAAATTAAAATAATGTCAATACTAATTGAAAATTCTATTAATATATTTAGATGTTTTTTATAATAAAAATTATCAGTTTCATAAGTCTTAATTATTTTACTACAAAATTTATGAAAATTTCAGAAACTTTCCAATATTGTAAAAATGAATTTTTTTGACACAACAAAGTCTTTTAGCAGTTTTAAATAATTAAATAAAAAATAAGAGAAAGATTTCTGTATTAAAATTAGTATATATTTCTTTTTAAAGAAATAATTTGCCTACATGCTGCTCATCAAAACAATGGAAAGAATCCATATATTTTATATACTAAACTATAGTCTAAAATTGTATTGAAGTATGCATTGAAAGTATACCTTTAGATTCATTAATATTTTCATGTATTGTAGTATCACATAGATTGTTTTTTTTCTTGTTGGCTCGTTTATTGGTTTTTAATGGCTTTACAGATTCACTTGTCTGTTGGTAAACAAATTTACGATATTCAGGATCCATATGGAAATCTTTTATCAAAGGTTTTTTCTGTTCTTCAGGATTCTTTTTGAAAACAAGCTAGCACATGACAAAAATTCATTAAATATATTTTAAGCACTTATAATAAAAGAATTAATGAGCAAAAAATATACATAAAAGCAATTTTCTGAAAATAATGTAGCTGCTTTTAAACATATGAACAAAAATCTGAGTATTAAAAATAACTCTAGAACAGCAATATTTTTTATTAGAATAAAATAATTTTAGAATAATTGAAGGAATTGTTAATGTTTTGGTTCATTGGGAAAAGTACATTTGAATAATTCAAAGGTAGTAAAAAAATACAAACATTTTTTTGATGAAATAAGTTCAAAAACTGCATTTGGAAATGCTTATTAAATTATTTACCTAATTACAGATAGTTAAATTTGTAACAAGCTAATAGGAAACAATTTTGTATTTCTAGATACAATTTATATTTCTAAAATTAACATCTATGCATTTAGATGTTAATAGAACATAATTAACAGGAAAATAGGAAACTCTACAATGATTACTTTTAGGATTTCTGAGAGTTGTCAATATATTACAAGATTCTTTATCATGAATGATAATGTGTTAAGTATTTTTAATCAGCAAATTTAAAGATTTTACTAAACTTTAAAACAAACATTTTTTTAAGATTTATTGTATACAGATTTAAGAAAGTAAAAATTATGAAAATGATAGAAAATACTTGCTATCTATAATCTTTATAGACTGTTCTATATGAAAAAGAATATAAAAATTTTTATTTTAATGATTTCCAAACTTTGAGTACATATTTAGTCTACTTTCTCCAAATGTCTTAGAACATTGAAAAATATTTTTTTAAACATATTTATTTTAAGAGTTGAAGAAATACGTGTTTGATACAAAGATTTAGTTAAATACTCTGAATTCTAAAAGAAATTATTCATAAACACATATCAAAGATTTCTATGATGTAATGGTGTCCACAATGTATAGTTTAAAATTAACCTGTTACTCATTTGTTATTTTAATACAGCTTGATTTATTTTATCTTTCTAAATACAGAAGTTTACAATATATTTTTAATTTATATAGAAATTTGCAATATTAAGTTAACAGTTATCAATGAAATTAATTTTATTAATAACCATTTACAAAACAAGTTTCTTCAGACTAGGTTGACTTTTTTTAGAACAAGTAAAGAATAATAGGCTTTTTATGACAGTTATAAGTATATATATATACTGTGTACCAAAAAATATTTGGACACCTGTGATAGAAAAGAAAAATTAACTTTATTCAAAATCAATAGTTGGTAGAGCCACCACGAGAGGCAATTACAGCATGAACCCTCTGGGGCATACTTTCCACAAATTTTTGTATTACAATTAGTTGTTTTGTATTCCACTTGGCTCGGAGTAGACATACAAGTTCCTTCACTGATTTTGGATGGGTAGTGCACCACTTAATTCGGCGATCCAACTCATTCCAGAAGTTCTCAATAGGGTTCAGTTCTGGGCAAGCCAGTCCATTCGATGAACTCCATTGGCACCATACCAAACCTTGGTTAACCTCGAAATATGACAACTGATATTGCTGTCCTGAAAGTAACAGGGGTCAAACTGGTAAAACTGCCACATGGTAGGAAGCAATTGTCATCTAAAATAATGCAGTAGGCATCAGTGCTGAGCTTACCATTAATGGGGACCAAGGGTCCCAGTCCATATCAGGAAAAACACCCCCAAACCATAATTCCACCTCCGCCGAACTTGACTGTTGGCACAATGCATTCTGGCAGAAGACATTCTCCAGGCAGACGCCAGACCCTGCCATCAGAACGGTAATTGGCGAATCTTGATTCGTCCCTCGAAATAACCCATTTCTACTGATCTATGGACAAATTTTGATGTGCTTTACACCACATTAACGAAGCAGTGTGTTGGACTTCGTGATCAAAGGCTTATGGGCAGCAGCACAACCGTGTAAACCAAGCAGATGTGCTTCTTTATAGATGGTATTCATTGAAACAATACTCCCGGATGTTTGTTGAAACTCATCCTGGATGAGGGCCATCCTTTGGGTGCAGTTCTTCCAAATTTCCCTGGATAGCACTCGTCAATCTCTATCTCCCGTTTCGTTGGTCTGCCCACTTGGGGCACATTCCGACAATCACTGCTCACCTTTCACTTCTTAATCACATAGGCCACTGCGCATTTTGGATACTTCAGATCACTAGATATGTCCCTTAAGGATCGGCTGCATTTGTGATACCTGATAATTATACCTTTCTTGAAATCAGAGAGCTCAGAACAGAATGGCATCTTGCATGCGACTAATGCCGATGCTGTTACACGATATATAACAGTGGAGGCCATGACGTACCACTGATATCGTCATTTACATAGATGTCAAAATACTTATTGGTAGACAGTTCATATCAATAGAGTGCTTCTCTCAGAATTTTTCTGGTACTTTTGTTTGCAACAAGTGAATATGATTCATTACATCTGAAAAGTCCTCGTAAGGTAAGACATGAAGAATATTCAAATGCTTTATAAGAAATTTTGGCTGTTTGGTTGTTTGCTATTCTAAATTGTTAACTACAATATTTATACATAAATTTGGCAATGAACTTTTAATTTATAGTCAGGCAATTGATGCAGAATATTAAAATCTAAAAATATGTAATGAAAAAAATATTTGAAAAAATATAAAAATATCTAGTTATTTATTTTCGATTTTAAATTTAAGAAATTTTTTACAAAATTAATTTCTTTAAATGTTTTATTGTATTTTAAATTTTATGTACCTTTAAGACAGTATATAAGAAGAAGACGATGATTCCAACAGTATAAATAGGCATTATTATACTCATGGCTCCACCAGATTTGGGTTGGGATTTTGTAGGCTGTCGAGCTTGTGGATGAGGAAAAGGCTGGAAATAATTATTCAGTAAAATATATTTAAAATAAAATTGTGCAATCATTTCTCATGTTCTACATTTAAAAATAGTTACAAGACACTAAACCAAATTAGAATGCAATTTTGTTTTACAAAGATGGAAGAACTGAATAAAATTTTTGGTACTTTTTTTCCACAATTTACGAATTCTTAGAGGGGCATTCTTTTTCTGATTTAAACTTCTTTATGCATAAAAAATTTAAAGGAAAAAATTATATCTTAGACCATTTATTATATAATATGCCATCAAGAGAATACCTTATCTATCTTTAATTATCAACAATTTGTAATTATATTTAAGATAAAAATCCAAACATTAAACAATTATAGACTTTAAGGAAAAATAATTTTTATTCATTTTTTAATAGGGAATACCATGATTATTATTAAAGTAGGAAAAAAGATTTCATTCATAGATCCCAATTACAAAAATAGTTATACCGAAATAAATTTGAATTCTTAAAATAACTAAAGTTCTAACATCAATAATTTTACAATATGTGAAAATTAAAAAAGAGAAATTAAGCAACTTATATACATGATTTTAAAGATATATAATTTACACTTCACAAAATATTTTCTTGTGCAACAAATTGTTCTGCTCTTTGGTTTTCTCATATTTTATTGAGCAAATAATTATCTTAAATGCTGAATTAATGCACATACAGTGTAAATTTTATATTTCTACATTTAGATTGGTAAATGTCTCTTTGAAACATAACAAAGTTTATATATTATGCTTTATAAAGTATAATGCAATTAGATTATTCTTCAGCATATAAAACTAAAGAAAAACTAGCAAGTTTCAGACTCACTCCATTGAAACATTATATAATTTAATCAATAATTCATGCTTAATTAATTCCTTATTAATTTTTGCCACATTTTATTCATAGTTTAATATACTAATATTCTCAAGAATATAATTTATATTGTACATTAGAGTTTTTAAGAGTAGTATTTTTACTGTTTAACTGTTTTTTAATAGTATTAAAATGTGTTTGTATGTGAGCAATGCATTTCACATTAAATACTATATTTTACTCTATATAATCCGCGGATTATGTGTTAAAAAAGTTCTGAATTTTGTTGTGTGTATTATACGCCGCCACGGATAATCTGATAAAAAACATTCTCCACCAGAAAAGCTTACAAGAAAGTTTTGTAAGAAATACTGCTTATGTTTCATAAAATAAATAACAGGTGGTACCAAGACACACCTGAGTTATTTAAGCTATAATCAGCTTTGTCCAATTACATTCAAAAACGAATTTGGCTCCTCGTAAAAATATACAGTTTCATATCGCTAACGTCATTTCGCAATTTGTCTTGACGTGAGCTGTTTCGTTTTGAAAATATTCAAATTTGTATAGCGTCATATGGAAACGAAATGTTTTAAGTCACACAGCAGATTTAAATTAAAAACTACAGCAAAAGCAAATATGAAAAAATGGGGATAACATGCTAATGTGAAGTGAAAAACAAAGAACATGTGGTATAAAAGAAAATATTATGGAATATGCAGTTTGTAAATAATCTAATTCTTTCAATTAAATATTAATCAAGCAAATATATATATTTTAAATATATCTAATGTCATTTTAAAAGTTATTAAAAGTTAAATATCGATAAGTCTTACAAGAATCTTCTCGAAATTATCGCTCTTGATCGATCTCGTGCTTTCATCTCAAGTTTGTCGCACTTTGCGATGGGGTGGATTTAGACAAAACCTTTTTCATTATAAATGACTTTTTTTCTGTACAATTTATTATATTTTAATCATATTGTGCATTTTTTTTACTTTATGTGACACCCACATTATCAGCAGTACATATTTTAGACTATTCGCAGAAAAAATTGCAGCGGATTATGCTACGCTTTTTTTCTTTTACCTGAAAAAAGGTTGTGCGGATAATATGCCTTTGTGGATTATATACAGGAAAATATCAAACAAAAGTATGTTTAATATTTTTTTAGTTTATTTTAAATATATATACAAAACAAAGCACACTAACTTTGTAACTAAAATTAAACATACAATGAATAATAATTTTTTAATTAAAGCATTTTTTATTCACTGACTTGACTCATGCTTTCTATGTTTTAATAATCATAAATGTCACTGAAACAATAATGAAATTATATTATGTGCTTCAAAAATATTTTTAAACTGTAAGCCAATGCTTTTAAATAACTATTTTTCCCTTGAGATATTGTACCTTTATTTAGTTTTGATGATGACATACATTCATTATTAAAATGCATTAATTTTTTGCTTTGAAAAACAAATATTAGAAATACTTAAAAAAATCTCTATTTAAAGAAGTCAAAACATTATAATTTTATATTGTGTATAAATATAAAGAAATAAAATTAGAAGGCTCATTGAAAATACATACTCTCCCTTCTCTCATTATAAATTTATCTTGCACATTCTCTGGAGATATTCCTCCTCGCATGCGTGGGTTAATAGATCCAGGGTGAAGGTGAGGAGGTCGATCTACATCTCTGTATCCTGATAAAATATAAGGAAGTTACACATTAATTGTAAATATGAAAACATAAAAGTCAAAAAATTTATATTTGAGAGCTTTGAAATGCAAAAACAAAAAGATAACTTAAATAAGAGTAAATATTAGATTTAATATTATACCTTTAAAAACTACTGATTTAGTGTGAATCAATTTATATATGTTGATTAAAATAAATACAATCAAAGAATACTATGAAGTAACAGCATTGGTAAAGAAAAGTTTCAAAGTGTAAGTGTAGTTTCATATAATTCCCAACATATATGATGTGACTGGACTTCATTAAGAAGATATATTATTTAAGATTCATTTAACAATTTATAAATACACAAAATAGTTTCATAAAAATAAAATATTAAACACATACATGGGAAAAAATTTAAATACTTAAGAATGATGCTTTATATAGGTATACATACATTTTCTTTTGAATGGGATGATACATAAAATTTATAAAACATAACAGCTATAAAAAGCACGTGTACCATTTTTCTTTCACCGAAAATAATTAATCTGATTTGGATGTATTTGTTTCCAAAAAAAAAAAAAGGTTTTTGTATTTGACATGAGACTTATAGAAACTTACTAGAGAGACAAAAGCATATACTATACATAAATGACATTGAAAAAAAAATCAATAACACAATGGCCTCTTATATATTTTATATTCTTATCAAAACATGATATAGTGTACATACATGTTGAAGACATTTCCTCAGAAAAAAATCAGAATGCAAAATTTGCAATTATTTTATAATCTGCATTTTTGTACATAAATTTATCCAACTTCATTAAAGTGAATTTAAAATAATTTAAATTTAAGATTTTAAAAATTGACTTATATAATTTCAGTTTTTTACACTGATTTTAATTATTTATAATAAAATTGCATTTTTTCTGTAACATAATATTTATTTTCAAGTTTAAACAATCCAGGAGTGGAAGAAAGAAAAAATGCTCTTTCAATGACACTTTGAAAAAATAGTCAATTTCCTGCATAATGACACTTAAGGGGCCATAAGTTATGATGTCATAAATAAAGTTAGCTCAGACAATTACATGCAATGCAAAAGCTATCTATATATAAAAGAATATTTTGTGAAATGAGTGTTAGTCATCCTCAAATAAACTTTATGATAGTGATGGTAATTTTCAATTGTTTGAAACTAATAAATATTTCACTAAATTAGTTTCAGTATTAATAATATATAATCAATTACTTATTAGTTGACTTCTTTAGTTTCAGAAAACTACAATATCATTTTTAAGGTACTTGTGATATGTTGCCTAATTCTTCATCACTTTCATTGTCACTGTTATAGTGATTCTGTGTTAAAGAGATTTCACTAACTATTATTATTATAGCTTCTGTTGGTTTTAGAGAATGTAGTGAATTTTCCTATCAAATATTGAACTTGATATAAAAAACAACTAAATTTACAGGGCAAAAATCATTAAGCTACAATTTGATGCTCGAATCATAGATTCTTATAATTCTAATGATATCTTGAAATAATTTGATGGCAGGAAAGAATTTTTATGATCAGACTTTAGAGAAAATTAAGGATTCCAGTTCATTATCAATTGTTTGTAAAATTTTTAGAATATATATACATATGCATAGCCTTTGAATATATATTTAATATTTTAATAAAAGCATTTTGAAAAAGTAATTCTTCTAAAATAAGAGAAAATAGTTACTAAACTAAATCATTAAGACCCATCAGCTAAATATCCTTTTTACTAAAGACAACTGAAAAGTTGATATACAGGTATATTAGAGAGGTCAGTTTATAAAATAATTACTTTCCAATTCTCAAAATGTTGATCAACTAGGTAAATCCACTGATAATGCAAACCATAACCTATCCATCATTTTAGAAAAAGCTTTAAGGCTTTCAAAATTGTTTTAGAAGTTTCCTTAAACATTGAAGATTGTCTTGATACGGTATAAAATGAAATTGCCCAGCCCATCTCTTGTTCTCTTGCCCAGCCACTCTCCATCTCTTGTCAGGAAAAGATTTAATGACATCATTAGTTTCTGAATTAAAAAATAATTAACAGATTTTTTAGGCTTTTTTTAAGAAACACAAGACACAATGATTCAAGCCAAAGAGATATGTTGACCAAGAAGGATTTTTTTACACATGTTGATACTGTCTAGTAGATATTGGTGCAGTTTGTTCACTTTTGGACCTTGCATTACAAAACCCAATCAACTAACCTGTCCTGTAGATTCTCTTTTAGAGGCTTTAACCATATCTAGTGTAACAATTATTGGCTATATGAATAATCTAGTTATTGTCAGAGACAAATTAACAAATGTTTTCAATCTGAATAATAGTAAAAAATAAATAGCACAGTAAATAATGATTCTCTATGGTATTTTATACTTTATTGGAAGAATATGGAAAAAATAATGAATCTTAAGCAAGTTCTTACTTAAAGAACTGTCAAATATAAAAATGAACAATAATTTCTTCAAAGAAATTGTAAAGCTGAAGAATATGTAAAGAATTATAGTTGGTAAATAATGCTGTGTCTAGCTAAGGAAATTTGAAACCAAATTTTTAATTGTCCATGGAGCAAGACAACTGATTCAATGTTTTCAGTACTTACGCATTATGACTACCTAGATACATCACTAAAAACTAATGACTGGAAATATAATATGATGACTATATACTAACATAGAATATAGAGGGCACTAAAATGAAATGTAAATATTATTTAAATTGTGTTAGTTTCACCAATGAAACTTTCTATCGTCAAATATCACCAAGGTAATCTTCATAATATGTAACTACCATGTTTTCCTTCTATAAAATGAAAAATGTGCGATCTTCAATTTTTGTTACATGAACCACAGTTTAATCTTTTTTTTTTAGAAGGCCAGTTTAAGTTACAATTTAAATTTTTTTTTATTTCACACATTATATTTAAAAATTCTGAAAAACTAATTTTCAGAACTACACTAGTTTTACAGAATTTTCACACATAAAATACAAGAAAAATTCAAGTGTAGTTTTGTAAAATGGATTGGAAGAATATGAAAATCAGTTAAAAATATCATAAACATTAGATTTAGAGATGATGAAATTATGTCTAGATAAAGCACTTTTAAAAGAAGGTGCCATATTTCCTGTATATATGACAACCAAGTAAACTTTAGTTTAACTTCCAATTTAGATTATCTGCTAAATCTCAATCAAATAATGATCTAAACTTTCAATTTAGAATATAAAATATAATAATAATGCACAGTATAAGATTCTCTAAGTAAATGAAACTTAGTAAACTCCCTTCATTCAATTTTAGACATTTAAAGATATTTGAAAAAAATCAATATAATTTCAACAAATTTTCAATTAGAATTTTTTTTATATTTTTCTTATTAACTTATATACCATAAAACATGGATAAAATTTTTTTTAAATTGATATGTTCTCATTGTTAATTCACACAATTTAATTAATCTGCCATTTTGAATTTTTTTTATCATGCATCATGTAGGTATTCTGCCAAAACTACATCAGAATAAAAAGAAAGAAACGTTGAAATTAATGAAAAATGGACAGAAAATTGCATACAAAAATATTTTATACTTGTTCCATTTATGAACTTTGTTTTGGAAATAATGTAGTAATTATTTTCTCGTGATTTATGAACATTATGAAGATCTTGATAGTTTTATAAATGAACTAAGGATTTTTGGATCCGAAATTAAGAGTGGATGGTAATAAAACAAATTTCGTTATCAAATATTTCTATTACATTAGTTGGGATCAGAGTCACTGTATGGTCACAATTTTTCCACATTTGGCAATAAATAACATTTTCTGCCACCCATTTTTTCGCACAGGCAATATTTTTCTATATTCTGCTTTTTATCAGCTCTTGCTTATTCAAAATAACGAGACTTTGAAAAGGTCACCAAGGGTGACCGTACTGTAAATTTTTATCCATTAGTAGATATAAATAATATAAAGTAATCATTTAAATAACGTTTACTTAAATAGTAAAGAATTCGAATGTTAGCAAAAATTACAATATTACATTACAATATTTTTTTATTATGAATTACATAAATAAAATTAGAATCAATCAATTATACAACAATAAATGAAGTGTTATTTGAGATATTTTTTTCAACTGATTTGTGTCTACTTTTGAAATGTAAAAATATTGTTATCTTAATTCAATTAGTTCACTCATGAATGCTTAGTTATTTCACTCCAATATTACAAAAAATAAAACAAAAAATTTAGTTTTAGTGTTGCGTTTTAAATTTTAATTTAAACCTACGTTATTTTTATGTCTAACAATCCAAATATTGCTCATTTGAAAAAAAAAATAATAAAAATTACACAAGTTAGGTACAGAAAAACATACTTCCATCACTATCAACTTTAGGATTTGACAAAGCAAATGCTGCTTGCCACATTGGATAAAATATTTTTGGCCATAATATAGCAAAGCAGCCAAGCACAATCGCTAGCACAGCAAGAGTTTTACCAGTTCCGAAATCTGCTTGAGCCATTTTAAGAGTCGCAATTCTCAATACATGAAGATATATAAAATTTTACTTAAGCTTATACATCTATCTTAACTATATCATTATGTATCATTTCATCTATTGCTTATTAGTGATAAAAGTTTATCTGCTTACGAAAAAATCCTGACTGAAAATACTCAGACTTTAAAGGAATGAAAATAATTAAATTTTCATATAAAACGCAGAATGAAATTTATAAAACCGAAACTATTATTTACTCAAGTTGATAATCCCTTGTTGCCATATGCATATTTGAAAATGTTATGAGGAATTTAAGCTGTCAGGATGAAAATTAAAATTTTATGTTGAATGTTTTCAAAAGAAAATTAAAGTTCTAGACCTTTTCATGAAAATTTATTTGAGTTTAATAACTGTATCTGCCTTGAAGACGTTAGAGAAGAAAATTTATCATTTAGAAGGTTCAGCTTTATTTCAAAACTTTTTTCTATGTGGTATGCTAGTTTAAATTTAAGAAGAGTGGAACGCTAGTTCAAAATTATTTTATTTACCTAAAGAGTCAAATATTTTGGAAATAAAGACATCAACATGATTACAGTTTTCTAAGATTTTAGAAAATCATTGCATATCCAGCAAATAGTAAATATAATACAGAAATCAAAATAAAAATGGCCCCGCCCACGACAAAGCGTGCGCGTGGAAAGCGGTTATTTAAAATTATGCCGTCTATAAATAAGCTTAACATAAGGACTTTGATTTCTGAAATCCCAATTCTACTAAAAAATCCTGAGTATATGTGGATAGTTGCTTTAATACTTTTAGTTTCAGAATTCTTTCTTACGTTTACAATTATTTATAAAGTTCCTTGTAAGTGATTTTTACAAAAGTTGAACATTGAATTCTATTGATGTTTTTGTTCATTAATGTCCGTTGCTACTTTTTAGCGTCTATTTTCAGTTTCTCCTTAAAACAAGTTGATAATTATTAGTCGCATATATGAAGTTTCAGATATGTAATACCTACTAAACTTGGTTCTCAAAGATGTAAATATTAAGGAGGGCAAAATAAAAGGCTTAATCCTAGTATACGTAACCCCATGGATTTAGCAACAATTAATATGTTTGGCGACATTTAATAAAGCGATAAAGTTTAGAGTCTTATGTAAATTTTTATTCAGTATAGTTTATATAATTTTTATAAAAATTGAGAATTATAAATATTTGCCTATAATATTATACATTATGAACGTGTCTCGTATACTAGGATTTTACCTAATAAAACACAGAATTAGAGAGAAAATTTAAATTTGTCGAAGTTATTCGTAAATTACAAATGTCTAAATATTTTTTGTCATTCAAATTCGTGGCCAAAACTGAAGTGTGATAAAATGTTTAACCATGACTCTCAAAAGTCTAAAAATGTTGCTGAATGAAATTTTGATTCATAAAATTTTACACTATAATTCAAAAATTTTAATTTTAAAGGAATAGTTTGATATGTGTGCAATATATAAATGAAAGGAGAAATAAATATTATATTTTCCCTTTTTTATTGTTTTATTGTATCCCCATTATTGTTGGCAATTTCTTTTAATTTAGAGATCCTCATAATTTAGCCCTAATTTTGTTTCTTAATTAGCTACCTTTGGGATTGCTTTTGTTAAAGATTTCATTCAACCAAGTTATTAGCCATATGGTTCAAGCAATATCATTAATTTATTTCTTTGATTGTATTATGTTTTTTGATTACTCATATCCTAGAGTTCTAACATATATGAACAAGAGGACATTAGTTATTTACCATCTTAGTGTACATAAATGTTAACCATTCCAGTAATTTTGATTTCTTCAAAATTTAACCTCGTAATTTTTAATCATAAGAGGATTACTTTTAAATATTATTTTGAGCCATTAAAATATTCTTGTACCATCTGTTGCTTACCAATCTTTCTGAAAACTGAATGGTTTTGAAGAATAGCTGAAAGGCCTATCTTGAAATTCCTTTTTTTTTTTCTAAATACTAAAGTATTGTTTATTTACTTTAAATTTTTTACAATTTATTAAATTATAATAAATTCAACTATTTGAGTATTTTCTAATTGTCTAATGGTGATAAAAATATTTTAAATAGCTTTTTACTATCACCCTTAGCCTAATGATTACAGATTAAAAAAGCTTACATTTCTTCTAAGAAATTTATTATAAAAGTCTTAGTTTTGTTTTCTGCATTTATTTTTTATGCTATTAAAGCTAATGCATTAGACATTGACTGATAAAAGTCTAATTTGAACCATAATAAATATTTTCATTTACAAATTGAATAATAGGTAATCCATCCCATTTCTTTGCTATTTCAAACATTAGGAGGTACTGATATATTTCAAAGCTCAAACAACCAAAATTGGTAAATGAAAGGCAATTATATGTGATGATCATTTTGTCTATTTAAATATTAAAAAAAAAAAAAAAAATGGCAATTTTTTTGTTTATTGAGATGTAATAAAGGAGCTGTTTCATCTTTCTTGAAGAAAAAATACTTAATTTGCAACAAAATATAGATAGATGGGTACAAAAGCAAATTGTATTAATAAGAATATGTTGCAATGGAATGTAAATTCTAAGTAAAAGCATTGAAGTTATGACTTGCCATTATGTGGAGTCATTTTGTAACAAATATCCTAAAAGTCAAAAATCCAAAGAGAATTAATCTTAGTAAATTTTTAATGCCATATTAAAAAAAATTGGAGCCACAAGTTATAGATAAGTAGTTGTAATTTGGTGCATTTTCATTATCATATTTTCAGTCTGTCAAAATGAAGTGACAGCTCTATCAGGTTTTAAAATAATAATTAAAACAATTATGATAATTTCATAAAGCAATTTTATGAAAAACTGTCATTATAATTTTATATAACTGTGGAAAATAACTTAAATAGGCAAAAATGGAAAAAGTCTAAGGATTCTGTTTGATTTAGCTTTTGTTGGCTGAAAGTTGCTATAGAATAACACACCTAACCCACTTGCAAAGAGTATTTAAAAGATAAGTTCTTAAAAAGTATAGTTCAGAGAAAGGAATTGTGAAATAGTTTAAAAAAATTGTTTTCAGTATAATTAACATCACTTACGAAATTGAAATTTTAAAATTCAATAAATTTAACTTTAAAAAAGAAATATTAAAAAGAATTGCATATTAAAAATTATATATTTAATTTAATATGCAATTAAATGAGAAATTAATTCTTAGATAGTAATGATTAAAAATCTTTGTTGTGTTGGATGTTTTTAGTGTGAAAACCTTTTAAAATTGATTAGGAACTACATTATAATTTTAGAATTACAGATTTATTCATTGGAAGAATTACATATTTATTCATTGGAAAATATTTAAACTTTGAAGTATTAAAAAATGTTCATATTTATATTCTATTATGTTCTAGTCATTATTTAGTCCAGCTGATAGTTAAATATTCATAGCTCTGGTTATGTGACCACTTTAACCTTATGACTTGGTTGAAATAATACTTGTATGCAAAATGATTGTAATATCTTGCTTATTCACCAATACATGTATATTCTTGCAACTAGCAAAAATAGGATTGGGGATGAAAATATTTTATAATTTGTATTTATTCCAAATTATAAAGTAGGGGGAAAATACATCTGAAATACAAATTTGCTATAGTTATTTATTTATTTTTTTTTATTTTATCATAATTTAGTGAGTGTGTTTAACAATTTTAATACATTTATACATATATTGTGTACTTATGCCATATTAAGTAAAAATATGTATTATTTAAACATATGACTATTAATAGTTATAATTTTATATTGGTGTGAAATTTTTTTTCACCTTGAAGTAATTAGGAAAAATACTAATTATAGTGTAATATTTTTGATTTTAATGTATTTTTTTATTAAATTTTATTATTTGTTAAATGTTTTAGAAATATAATAGGATTTTCATTTTTTTCTTTACACCCTATATGAATATTTAAATTGCTAAGTAAAAGTTGTTTCTCATGAAAAATTTATTTCTTCATTAACAAAATTTATAAATAAATTGCTTTTAATAATTTTTTTTTTATAAAAAAATCATATTTAAAACTAATTTATATGTTTTGTTGCTTAGACTATACTTTAGGGTGCCCCTTTGCTTCTCTCCAAGTTGTGATCGCGATTGATCGCCAAGCTGGGCAAAACCCAATTTTATTGGGATTGCAACAGAGCAACCGATTGTTCTGTGAAAAAAAAAAAAAAAAAAAAAAAAGCCTATAAAATCAATATCCAAACCAAAATTGCCATGTTTGCCAAGGGGGCACCCTAAAATATAGTTTTACCGTTTTGTTTCGATTAAAATGTAATATATGCATTAAAACTTGCAATTATCTGGTGAAAATAATTTCTGTGGTACATTACAGATACAGAAATTGATTGGCAGGCCTATATGCAAGAAGTTGAAGGTTTTCTTAATGGTACATTTGATTATAAACTATTGAAAGGGGATACAGGACCTTTAGTGTAAGTATTAAATTGAATCAGTCTTATATACATTAATATTTTTATTTAAGTAAATAATTGATTAAACTATGGTTGAATCTCTAAATTTCTTTAATTTAAAATGCTTAGTTTTCCACACCTTTATTTTATTTAAGAATAATTTGCATGCTAAATACACTCAGAACAGAAATAATTTTTTTAAATTGTAAATTAGAATTCATTCAAAGTTTATTTGTTATGAAAAAAATTTATGTATAATTTAATTTAAATATGACAAAACTTATTTACAGTGGGAATATAGTCTCCACTAATTTATATTATTATTTAAAAATCGTACATTTATTTCTGTTTATTATTTTCTCCTTTTCCTTCAATACATCAGCTCCTAGTTTTTTCTTTGTTTAAACTGTCAGCTGATTTGAGGAAAAGCAATATTTATTCACTGCAATTTTAAAAAGAAAAAGAAAGCTATTGTATCTCTAAAAAATTTTCTATTCTTAAAGATATGAAACAATTTTTGGTAAAAATAAATTGTTAAAATAATTATTGTTTCCATTTCCTAATGCTGCCTACATTTCTGAATATGCCCAAAATTTGTATTTAAAATTGAAAGTAAAGTTGATAAAATCTTACTTTGGCTCATTGCTTGCTGAAAAATAATTTGAATTAATCTTGAATTAATCTTAAAAATATTTCTGTGATTACAATGTTTTCATATGTTTAGATTCTTAAATTCAGTAGGAATACATTGTGCTGCAAAATCCAGCATATATTTTAATGTGTAAAAAGCATGGTTTTACTTATAAAAATTATTTTTTTTGTGAAAATTTATTATTAGTTTTCTGCTTATACACTTTTTTTATTATATAAAAATATCTTTTCAAATATTAAAATTTTTTTCCTTTGTTGAAAATATTTTTCACATGTTTGAGTTTTGGATGGTGCTGGCATTACAAAAGCTACTACCTAAAATATATCCTAGTGCTAATTGAGAAGGCATCTTAATCTAAATTCGTTCCCACAGAATTAAACTTTCTTTCATGTTTGGTAATTGATAGACTTAACATTAATTTCTTATCAATAATGACTGAATCTTTCTTTCAGAATTTTCAGTGTTCTTTATATTATGTGAATAATATGGATCACAAAACATATAGAAATAAAGTAGGATTTCTGAATATTTTTTACTTGTATACTTGCATATTTATGACATACTTCAGAGCAAGTTATGATTGGGGTAAAAAGCTTCAAGTCAAAAACAGTACAATAACAGTTTTAAAATAATATGTAAAACAAATTGGGACGTGGATACTAATTGTTTTTATCTTTATATCATACGGTTATTGTAGTATGATTCTGTTGAAATGGGAATATTAATGTGCTAAAAATTGTGATTAAAAATTAATTAACCAATGTGTGGAAAGATATGCCTCCTATTTTACAACATTTGCTAGAATATTTTCTTGGTCTTTATGTTCAAATTTATAAATATAAGATTAGCTGAATAATTTTATA
>JAPDSC010056787.1:0-23851 GCA_026290005.1 Latrodectus geometricus | reverse complement strand
TTTTTTTTTTAGCTCTATTATAATTTTTTGTATTTAATTTATCTTGCTCATTTTTACGAAAATTGTTATCAAATGTGAGAGCTTTGATTTTAAATTTTAAAAATGGTACCGAATTAATGGTGTAAGTTTGCAAAAATTTCTTATTTTAACAGAACGTACAAAAAAATGTCTTAATGTAGAAAAGAATATAAGTCCATGTGTCTCTCATTTTTAAACATTTGCATAGATTTTACTTAATGTATTGATTCATTTTATAACCTACTACAATGTGTGTCTATGTATAAAAAGACGATGAGGAATATTTCAATTAAAAAATACATGTTTTCTGATCTATTTATGAATCAAATATCGCAATAATTTTTTGAGTATGTTCATTTAAAATTGTTCTGATCTATTTAAACATTTAGTAAGAAAGACCGTTAAAAACACACTATCACTCAAGTAAACAACTGCTTTGACAAAAAGTCACATCAATAAACTGGGAAAAATCTGTTTTGAATCAAATTAATAACCATTTTTAAAATTCGATTGACGTCTGTTGATTTGTTTTCTATATCTATTACCCTTTTTTTGAAGATAAATAAAATATTCGAGAATCCCAAGGTCATTAATTCAATAAGCTTCCTTAAATGCCCGATATACTACAACTTCTTGTTTTATAGGTTTAATTTTTTTTATTCTTGTTAGTGACACACCTTAAAAGTCTTGTTACTTCTCACGTACTACAAAAGCTACGCGTCCTTCGATTACGAATGCAGATTGGTATCGGTTTCTCCTTTCTCATAACAACTATCGGTAACTGTTATTTCCAAGTTGTTATTTATTGTTCCATAACGTCTATTGAGAGGCGGGATTCTTCGTTCTGTTGGTATCAGGTTTCGAAGTCATTAAGGTCATAAGCAGAAAAAGTAGTTAGGCATTTCCGTAAACTTCAAACAAGATTTGCGCAGATAATAATTTTGCTTTTTGTTGTTTTTTTCTTATATTAAATAAAGACTTAGTACGTGAGATACTTTCAATTTAGTTTTTCAGGAATCGTTATATTTCCTAAAGTATGACCTTCGCTAATTATTCTTCTAAAATTAATTAGAACAAAAACTTCTTCTGATTTCTATTTCCACAGTTCTCTGATATATCTTTTATGGTTTTATTTACCCCATTATTAACTGGTTATTAATTGCTATATTAATTTCTTTAAGAATTCAAAATAGCTTTTTAAGCTTGTTTATTTATTTAAATGGATTAGCATTCATTCATTTTTTTAATGTTTATTACATAAATTGATGATGGAGCTGTATTGATAGAAGTGTAAACAGAAGTTTATTTAAAAATGTTTAAGAAACATTTTAGCGTAATATATGTAATTGTTAATTTAAAGGAATTAGAATACATTTTTGTTAGAATCTATGTTAATATTTTTGTTCTTAAAAATTATATTTCTATTTCTTAGAAATTGTCATAGTTAAAATTTGATTTTTTACTATAACTTATTAAAAGAGGTCTTTTTTTCCCTTCAGTATTAGTTTCTTTTTAATTTTTATGAATAGTGAACAAATTTACACATAAAATAATTTAAAGTATTATAAGCTATTTGATTTTTGTATGTTAATTTTTTATTTGTTGTTTTATATGTTAATATACATTAAAATATTTATTTACTGAAATATAATCATTATATCTGTAAATTAAAAATAGATAAATATTTTTAGGCTTCTTGTAATGCAGATAGTATGATTTAAAGTGGCCCATTAAATTAATGAAATTACATTAAAAATATATAAACAAGTTTTTAAATTTTGAGTTAGTTTTTTTCCCAATTGAGGCTGTCTTTTAACTTTTCTATTTATCAATTGTTCAATAAATCACGAAAAAAGTAAATTTGACTTCCATGTAATTTTGAATAATGTTTAATAAATTATATATGGTCAAGACAAGAGAGAATTAAATGAAATATTTTCAGCATAGTAATAAAACACATACTTTTATTATTTCAAAAAAATCTTATTTCTAGCTTTATTGCATCAAATATTGGGAGTTTATTGCATGAGCATTTTATTTATGATTACAATTTTTGTAAATTGTGTGTGAGAGTAATTTTTTTGCGTAAACAGTGCTGTTTAGAAACAATATTGTTGTATTATAATAAATAACTCATTATGATACTACAATATCGCTTTTCAAATTTATCATGATTTTTATTAGTAAAAGACCAGCCAGCGCGCATTATAAATGAGATAAAAAAAATTTCTGGTTCTTACATCTCAATATTTTAAAGGAATAAATACATCATGAAAACTTAAATCAAGAAAATATAAGTGAAATGATAAATTAGATTTGTATACCATGACTGATTTGCTAAAAACCATCGTAAACAATAGATTAATTCAGTTTCTATAAATAAATGAAAAGAGCTGTGCTAATAGTTATAATTATAACATCGATATTTTATTGTTATTGTCTTGTGCCAACTAGTCTGCCAGTGTGGGGTGCGCTGCTTCACTTTTCCAACTGAACAGTAATTTGGTGTCGAGTCCGACTTCTCTAATACACACGTGCCATAGGCATATTATCCGTTTATAAGGTCGGCAACTATTCACAACTCATTTATTCAAGGAAAGAACAAAGACAGGAGAGAGAGAGAGAGAGAGAGAGAGAGAGAAAATACATCTTTGCTTTATCCGGGACTCAATCCCAGGATTCCGATTCCTGGATGGGGAGCATCCACAGTCTGGCACGCTAACCACTGGACAGGTTGGGTGGCATCGATATTTTAAATGTGCTTTAAAAAAAACTTAAAAACTTAGTTTCTAATAACTAATTTTCAGCATCGATTGTTGTTTAAAGTAAATCAAAAATGGCACTTTTGCATTTTTTTATGAATTTAACCCTAATTCTAAATGCAATCAATATTTATTTATCTTTAAATAACTGATCATTAGATTTAGCACTATATAGGCAAAAGTATAATACGAACGGTGCTGCTTCAATGAAAATAAACTGATTAAAACAAGGTTTTTCATTTTTCTATTGTTCTTCAACAGATTTTACCATTCTTGCTGTCTTGTGCAGTTGCTACTCCACATGGAACAGCCATTTACTCTGGCGTGAGCGTCCTAGGACCATCTTACCACGCTCCTGTCGTTGCTGCTGCTCCTGTTGCTGCCGCCGCTCCAGTTGTATCTGTTTCTCACCCCAAAAGTGACCTTTCATACACTGCTACCAGCGTAAACAGCCCTACTGGTGCCATCAAACAGCAGACTGCAGTTGGTAAAGATGCTTTGGGTGGTCACATCATTCGACATTCTGCACAGGCCACCAACGTTGATCCTCATTCTGGACAAACTGATGTGCAACATGACGAACATGAATTCCACATCAACCCTTACATCGGTCAAGCTGCTGTCCACACCAACAAAGCAGAAGGATCTCTAAACCCAACCATCGGTGAGTTAATGTTCGTCATCATAAATAATGTAAATTCAAGAAATAGACTAAATGAAATAAGATTCCCTTTGTGTCCCTTATCGCCAACGCTGTAAACTTCAAAAGCCAAAGTCTAGATATCTTTAATTTGGCTACACAGAAAAGTAGTGGTATTGTTTTAAATTGCTAACTGTCTCTTCTGAATTTCAGGTCATGCAGCTTTCTCCCAGAAGAGTCATGAAGCAAAAATCGCTCCCGGTCACGCTTCAGTGGCTGATGTTAAAGATACAGCTGCCGTTTCTGCATTCAGCAGTGCCGCCAGTCGTGATGTGAACGCTGCTAGAACTGACGTCGTCCATGATGGAATCGCCAAGAACGCCCACACCTCCCACAAAAGCTATGTAAATACACCAGGTAAATGGGTCGAGCAATTTAGTTACCATTCACGTATTAATTTTTAAAGATTAGAGTCACAATTATTTTAATAACACTTTTAAAAAAATATGCCGAGTATTAAAACTGAATTGCATTTTCGCTTAAAATATTAAACAAAACGAGAAGGATTTTTTAAAATTTATTATTGTTCACTTTTCTCATAAAAAAAGACACAATATAATTGAAATTTAGATTGTGATTTGCTCTAAGATATTATAATCTGTATTTATTTTCATTGTTTCTGTAATTATTTGCAGAAAATTTTGAAATATTTGTATTACATAAAGAAAGAAGTAATTAGAGTTTATCAAGTTCCTTGACGAAAAGTTTCATATTATTTTATTTACTTTATCTATATTTATGTGCAATTAAGGGTTCGATATAAATATTTATTATTAAGTAAAGCATTAATTATGTTAGAATATTACTCATTGTATTTAAATATTGGTTAAATTGCGGTTTAGGTCACCATTCTCGCCAACTCGTGAACTTGAAGCACTTTTTCGCACATGTTAATTAATTACTCTTTCTTTTTAGCTTTTTCAATAGTGGCTTTCACTTTGAAATAGCGGTATAATTTTCGCCATGGCATCGACAATTTTGAAAACGCGCCAAGCAGCGGGCCCAAAGCACATTTTCACCTATATATATTGTAAGCTGAATTCTAAGCATAAAAAATTCATTTTTTTTAGGAGTAGGAGGCCATTCAAAGGCAGCTGAAGTCAACCACAAAAGTTTCGATGGACCAGGATATGGCAACTTGCACTACGACTCTCAGTCGGCTGATGAAGCATTCGATGCTCTTGGCCACGCTGCTGCCAACGAACAAGGTTACAAACTAGACCAGGCTTACGACACCAGGGTAAACCTCGGAGCCAGCAACGAGCTTCAGTACAGTCGCCATGCTGCCCACGATCCATACGGAAACTATGGCGCTGTTACCCAGACAAGACAATCAAGCCAAGGAGGCCAACTTGTTCCAGTCGCCCACGAGCAACCAGGCCTAGTAATTAGCCAACCAGCTGTTGTAAAAGAGGTTGCTCCAGCAGCTGTTGTGTACAGCGAGCCTCAACCTGTTGTGTACAGCAGTCCAGTGTACCAGAAACAGGCTACCTATGTCTATGACGAGCCAGCTCCAGTTGCTTACCAAAAACAGGCCGTGGTCTACAATGAGCCAGTCCCAGTATCGTACCAGAAGCAGTCTGTATTGGCAGCATATGAACCAAGAGTCACATACAAGCAACCAATTGTCTACAGCAACCATGGCTATGGTCCATCCCGGTACTCAAATCAAGGATATTATCATCATGGTTACTAAACTGCAACCTTTACGGACTTATGAAAACGCTCTGTAATAAAGTATTAAAAATTTAGAATATTTCTACTACTTAATATTTTTACATTTGTAACTTTTAACAGTTATTACTTTTTTATTTTGTCTTCAAAATTGAAACTTTAAGATATATATACATAAATAATGTTTAATTTAGATTGTAATTTAAATTAATACTTCGATGAACATTTTTGAAATCTTCAAATAATAATAAACTTGTACAGCAATTTTTCCTTCACATTTTCTTAGAAAAAAGTAATGCTGTCAGAAATTTATAACCATAATTAATGTTTTTTTTGTGATGATATTTTAATATCATAATTTTTTCTAATTTGTAAGATTTGTTTTAAATTTTTTATACTTTAATGGAGATGCAGTTTATAATTTATATGTATATGTAAACAATTCAATGTTTCTTATAATTACTTTAGTTTTATTGAAAACGGTTTTTTTGGAATAGAAAAAAAAGACTTTTAGATTTATTTTGTGACAGAGAATAAAATAAAATGCTAAAACAAATGTCTAGTACTTTATGGGATGGTTATGAAATAAAACGAAATAATTTGAAAAATGATTTTGTTTATTTTTTTCAGCTTTATAAAACAGTTTTTGCTTGGTTTTTATAACAATCTTTTGACGAAATATGAATCAATTTATCGGTTCAGAAACACAAAACAAAATTTGTAACAATATAAAATAGGAAAGTATTTTTAAACAATTAAATTTTCCTGAAATTATTTAAAATAATCCATAAAATTAGAATCGCCATTATTTTTTGGGGGAAAAAAACTAGAAGATTATTTTTTGAATGGATTGGAATAATTACCAATTCTATTTGAAGAAGTTGTTCTTATAAAAAAGAAAAAATTTTCATATGAGAGTGAGATTGTTTCATTCTTGAAAAATAAAACACTCTTAAAAAATAAAAATTACTTACACAAGTTTATTTATAATGTATTATGCAACGAAATTTTTGAATTTTTTCACTGAACATTATATATGGATTTGACAATACAACTTGCACATAACAACAGTTAATATCCACTAACCATATTAACTTTATTAAAGTGTTAAATTTAATTGGAATTTATTATAAATTTATGTAAATAAAACACAATGACGAGAATAATAATAAAATACATTATAAACAATTTTAATAAGCATGAAACAAATGATACAATTAAAAAAATATACAATATAAAAAGAAAATTACATAACATCTAATATAAATTCTTCTATATTATTAATTAATAAAACATGTTACATAAAAATATTTAAATTAATTATATAAAAAAACCTGTAAAATTCACATTTAGAATTTAAAAGCCATCTTTTCTGAAAACTTTCAAATAAGGATTTTTATCTAAGAAGTTTTCAGTAATTTTTTCCTCTTAAGCATCTTAAATATCTAAAAATATTTTAAGTGATTTTTAAAATTTAATAACATAATAGGGAATAAAATAACAATCCTGCAAATGGTACATAAGTTTAGCTAAAATATTATTTTGACATTTTTTCTGAATCAATTTGCATCAAATGTATCATCTTAACAATAATTAGTAAAAAATTTAAATTACAAAAAACTTAGTGAGTTTCAATAAAATGTTAAAACACGTGATCATGGCGTGATCATGACTCATAATCGTGACGTCATGAACTCGATCTTGAAAAGGAATATATTATTCTTTCTTTATAAACATAATTTATAAAGGAAGAATAACGTATTCTATAAAAGGAAACATTTTATAAGAACTAATAATATATAAAATATTAATTACATTTTTGAAAAAATAAGTTTTTTAAAGAACATTTTCATTATAGTATTTTATAAACAGTAAGATTTAATCAGAACTCTTAATATGAATGAAGAATAATTTCATGAAACGTAATCTTATTATAAAAAATCTGCATATTTAGAAAAGAAAAACTGATAATATTTTACTGAAAAAGGATTTGAAATCTAAATGGAATTCTTTCGTTTATACTTAAGAATGAAATGACTGACAATCATTGAGTGTTTCTAAACAAAATAATATTTGCCATTATGATATAGCAACAAAAGCAACATATTTTTTAATTAAATTTTCTAACTGATAAAATACAAATTGACAAAATCTGCAAAATAATAACTGTGAAACAAAATTTTTGGTCACTTTTCATTGACTTTAAATAATGTGAATATTTTGAAACGAGAACTATATCTATATAAATTAAGCTGTATTTTTCCATTTAACCTCTTAAGATAAAATATCAGGATTATGGCTTTAATAAATTTATAAAGTTTTTTATTAATTTCATTTCTAAAAATAAAATAAGATAGTGCAAAATAATAAATCAAAATAAACTGATTTTTTAAAAAACATTAATGTATCATCTAAAAAAATTTCTCTAATTAAGATACCAATTTAAAGTCCTTAAAAATCAAGGCAAAAGCTGTTTATTATAAAATAACAATAAAGATTAAAAAATTTGGGATGTGTATCAACAATCAAGGCATGATATCAGATAGGATAAAAAAGAAAAATTAAATGAAATTCATAACTTAAATATGTAATTATTGTACTGCAATTAAATAAATTATTATTTTACAATATCAAATTAGTCATAATGAAATATTTCAATAGCTATCTTCTGAATTTCATGTCAAAATTTTCTGATGATGTTAAATCATCATTTAGTCCAGTGTTTAATGATGTGAAACAATCTTTAAGAACGAGAATTCCATCATTAATTATGATGTATTGAAACCTTTAATAATTTATTATATTTTTTGTGACGATTTTATAGTTTTAATACGAATTGTATTTTCATTTGCTTTTATATTTATCAAATAAAATCTGTTATTTTGGCTTTCTAAAAATAAAAGTCAGACTACTGTTTTTTAAGTTAACTATTCATTTGCAAAACACATTTTAATTATTAAATTAATGATAATAAATTAATTATTTACTCTAACGCATGTCTGTTTGCTAAGAGTTTCGAATCTGATTATTCTGTTTTATTTAATGAGCAATTTTTTTTTTTTGCTGCATATATTATGCGAAAGTTTAATGATAAAAACAACATCACATGAATAATGCAGAGATGCAAATTAAGCTTATAATTTTTGTAATTTCTTTTTATTTAAAAATAAACATATTCATTATAATAAAGAATCAAAAGTGTTTTCAAGATTAAGTTTTTTAATTATATTTTCCTCTTATAAAATTAGCTTAAGTTGAATTATTTAATCTTGACCAAATTATCTATTTTATCATTCATTTCCATTTTTATATATTTACTTTAATTTTTTTTAAAGTTGTTCCCCTATTAAACTGAATTAATATCTTGATAAATTGATTTTTATTAATATGTTTGATATTTTTCATTTTTTAAATTTTATTTTGGGTATTTGAAATATCATTCATTGAAAACATTTCTTCCTAGCTAAGAACCCTTGGCGCGAAAATGAAATTAGGAGACAAAGCACGTTTTATTTTACAGCATTTGTTGTTCATATAAACAATTATTTGTAGAGTGGATTTTAATTTTATTTAATAATTTATTTTTATTTCTTTCTCCAGGATGCTCAGAAATTTTTTAAGTGATTTTTTATTCTATTTAATATTATTTTCCTTGTTCGAAGTTAAGTTTAAAATAAATGTGCCTTCAGTTCCCTATGAAACAGTTTTGGGTAAAACTATATTTTAGGGTGCACTTTGGCGAACTTGGCGATTTTTTTGGTGCTATTCATGTTCGCGCCGATTATAGTGCTAACAGGTATAGTTGAACATTCAAAAATAACACAACGTCCATTGGAGTTTCAAAATTCTAAAAACGATAAACCAATTAGAACTTCGACTGGATCTAAACCAAACAGAACACCATTCAGTTCTGCCCAGCTTGGAGATCAATCGCGATCACAACTTGGCGAGAATCAAAGGGGCACCCTGAAGTATAGTCTAACCAACAGTTTGTTTTCCTGAGTTTCAAGAAATATTTTACATTATAAAATAATATTCTTTGTTAAAATAAAAATATTTTACTTGATATTTAAAGGATTATTTATAAAAATATGTAGTAACATGTTTAAATCAACCTAAACCAATAGTTAAAAATCACCATAAGCACTGCTGATTTTGGCACAGCTATTAAACAAGTCTAACTGAATAACTCTCTGTTTCAAACCTCTTTTCTTTGCTTAGTTCATGAGCGATATTATTTTGCTTTGAGGTATTCAGGAAACATTAATAACAAACAATATTTAAATATAGGAACCAGTAAAACTAAAAATATATCTGTTCTTTCTAAGACTGGAAATGCAAATTGAAATAAACAATAGTTTATGTACACCACATTTACAACATACATCTCCAGTTGTACTATGTACAGGACATGGGGTAATCTTGAAAGGAATATAAGTGACAAAAATCATTCTGATAATAAATACCCTGTAGCAGTTATGTTACTGTATATCTAAAAGAAATCCTTTTCTGATACTAACTGCTTGCAGTTCATAACTCATCTGAGCGTAGTTACTGATTAATAATGAGAAGTTCCTTGTGCTTCTAGGAACTTTTAACTGTTATTACCATCGTCTAGCGTTTTGATGGATGCTTCTATGATTCCATTGGGGCTGCTGTTGACTCTACATAAAAATAACAGTAATAACATAAAAAGTGTAAGTAACAAATAACAGGTATTATTGAAATACTGATAAATAACAAATAATATCATTAGTATATTAAACTAATATTAATCAGGATTATATTTTCGAAAAAATTTAAAGATGGGCTTCGAAAAATGCATCCATAAGTTTAGAAAGAATAAAAAAGTAAGAAAAGTACTTATGAAAGATTTTTTATACAACTTACAAACAAGAGCGATATAAGATTCGGAAGAATAAACTTAATAAATGAAGCTCTAGAGTTATAATATTTAAATTAGGAATTTTTAACTAACCTCTTGGTATTCGAAATTCCTTTGACTGTTCCTTGAAGGTTCTTTCAGCCTCATTATATCGTGCGGAGGATAGAAGGCATTATTTAGAATATCTGGATTCCATCCGCTTCTTTCCTGAGGTTTTTCTCTGTTTCTCCAAACCTGAAAGTTGTTGGCATTTTGGGTGGGGTAATTTCTTGGAGGATTTGTCAAGTAAGGTTGGGAACTCATAGGAGTCTTTTTGGGCATAGCTGCTTGTCTTTGACGTTGTAAATCAGCCCAAAAAGCATGGTTCACCTGACTTTGAGATTGCTGGAAGGCTTGCTGAATTGGTGATCTCTGTTGATTTTGGAAATCATTTGCAGGTGTTGTAAGCTCGTTCCAAAATTTATTATCGGCTTTCTTTCTCAGTCCTCTCAAATGTGCCGTCCAATTATTGTACCTTGGCTTCAAAGGTTGGCCTTGCTGATCTCGCACTACGCCAACAGTTACTTCTCGCCAAGCTGGAACTTCGGTTACGTGTTGATTTCTTGCACTTCTTAAATCTATTAACACAGGTAAGGACGTGACAACCACAACATCTGTTTTCGATGGATTGCCAGACGGCTTTGAAGCTAAGTATGGGGCTAAATGATTTTTCATATCTAAAGGAGTTGTTGGAACACTGGTTGTGGGAACTGTAGAAGAGATTGTAGTGGGCACTGTAGTGGTAGGAATTTCTGTTACTGTTGTATCAAGGGATTGAAGTTTCGCCAGATAAGTATCGTCATCCGAATCAGTAAGGTTGCAGTCTTCTGTTGGTAAGATATGTTTCTTCAGTAAGGAATTATCGATGTTATCTTCAGTAGATAGCACTAAAGACAGCTGGTTCCTGAAGCTAAGGCACTTAGATGTGGTTGCAGCTGGTTCTGTGATAGTACTCACTTCATTTGGCTCTGTTATCTCAACAGCCGATCTCGTTACTGTTGTTGAAATGGACTCTGTGGTAGTAGCTTGGGTTGTTGACAATGTTTCTTTCTCATTTAGATAAGTAACTGTACTCTTTAAGGGAGAAGCTTGAACCGGGTCATATTGTTGCTGAAGAGAAGACATCTGATCAGCTGTCATAACAAAAAATGGATTCTTACCATCAGTTGCAATATCTGTTTCATTTGTAGTTTCATTTGCGTTTGATTCCTGAGCTACAGTTGTAGTCATTTTTTCCATTATAGTTGAAGTCATTTCGGGTGAGATTGTGGTTTCTAGGAGAGGCAATGGTTTTCCAGTATTCAGATTGGGATTACTACTTTGCGTAGAGTCAGAAGATGGTGTAACGAACTCATGATCTCTGTGATCGATATTTTCTTCGCTGTAAATGTCATCATCTTGCTCGTCTGATTCTTCTTCTGGATTTTGTTCCCTGGTAGTAGGTATTGCTTCTAGTCTCTTGTAAGTGAGTTCGAAGCTTTTCCCATCATTCAGAATGACACCAGGACTATATTCGAATGGATCATCTATTTTAGTATCTTCATCGGCTTCGAATTTAATTTTTTTGGGTTTAACATGGAGGTGAAGTTGAAATTTAGAAATGATTACTGCAGTTCCGTCAGGGAAGAAACGTAACAGCAAAGCAGGTTTTCTTTCAAAGAAAGGCTCTTCAGATTCTGGTATTTTACCACGCTTCAAAACAGTAGGAGGTTTGGTGTTTCTTTCGCGTTCTTTATTCCTCGCCGAAATGTATGACGCCTGCTTATCGTCATCAGAGCAGCAAAAAAACAAGTCATTTTTATTTTTCCTGGCTTTCATGGGTGCTTCGGTAGTTGCACGAAGCCTACTCCTTGAGCCTAGTTGTGGAATCAGCGTTGTCGCCATTTGAGTTTCATCAAAAGGTAAAGTAGATGATGGAAGAAAAGTCATATCTGTAGATTCTCTTTTAGATTCTGTTGGTGTGATTGAATTTTGTGGAAAATTCTGTGTCGTTAAAGAAGATAAGCTACTTAGATCATTGGCTGGCATTGTTGGAGCAGAATGTGTTATTGAAAAAAGTATGAAAAAACTGCACACCACAAGAAACATCTGAAAAGAAAAGCGATTAAATATAATAAGATTAACTAAAATTTTGAAAAAATAGCAATTGAATTCAAAGCAGTGTTTTAAAGAAGATAATGGAAATAAAATTTTCGAATTTATTTAAAGCTTTGATAAAAAGGTTGAACATATAGCGTGATGACATTGATACAAGTCATTCTTTTAATATTATTACTCATTTATAGTTAATATTATCCACATTTTCAACCCAAACAAATATGGATTTTTACAGGATATTGGTTTGCCATTTTAGTGAAATAAAATAATTTGTGATTGATTTCAAATATTATATATACATAAATAAATGATCAAAATTTCAAATATTTTCATATATTGCAATTCTAATTCGTTATGATTGTGTCTTTTAATATTATCGCATATAACTTGTATGCTGCATAGAAATTATAAACTTATGAATATTAGAATATATAAATTATGTATGTTATACAAAAATAGAAATTTATATATATTTTTTAAACTTTAAATTTTTAAAAAAAATATCTTTTATAATGCTTACTTTATTTTAATGAAAATAGATTTATTTTATAGAAGTTTTCATTATGAGGCTAAAAAAAAACAAGAATACATTTTATTCATTTTTAAAAGTGATTCTTTAATAGCAAGACAACCTTCATATAATCATTGTAAAAATTTTGATCATTTGCGTAATACTGTTAAGTCCCTTTTCATGATTTCATCATTTTTCGTAACGAAACTTTAGGCCTATTAAATTAATTTTTATATTTATATAACTTATGAAATTTTACTAGTTTTTAAAAGTAAAATATTTTTCGCTAAATCACATTTTGCTTAAAAAAAAGTTAAGAAAAATTCGAAGCGTTTTATTAAATAACCGAGATATTAGAATCCTGAAATCCACAAATTGTTTACTGATTATTTTCAGTAAATAATAAGTAGACACACTAAGAAAACAGGTGCAAAAAAATGAACTGAAAAGCATTTTTTTGATTTTAATATTTATTAAAAATATAGACAATTTTGCTTCCAATGGGGCTAAAATTTTGATTCTAATTCCACTAAAAGTATTTTTTTTTTTCATTTTTATGTTATGAAGCTAGAATGTATTAATTATACTCAATTTTCGTGTTAAAACTTGATTTTCTCAAAATGAAGTTATTTATTGAATAAGGAATATTTTCTGAAAAAATACTTTATTAAACTTGTTAAAACTTAGTGTTCTTATCATATATGTTATTTTACACATTTTAACTAAGAATTTTTTTCTATATAATATTTTCTTGAAATTTTATAGCTTAAAATGTTTGATAATATTAATGATGTAAGTAAAAAATATGTAAACGTTAGTAAAGTCAATTATTTTTTAAAAAGAAATACGCAATCATATTAAAAAATGCTGTAATTAAATTATGTAAAAATGTGTATTTAATCATGAAAAAAAAATTTCAAATTAGGTTTAATATTTATTTCTTAAACATTCCCCTAGAAATTTTTAACATTATCGGTATAAGAATTTTGAGAGAAATTTTTAACATTATCGGTATAAAAATTTTGCTGCGACAACCTAATTCTTTAAAAATTTCTATTATATAAAGAAAAATATTTTCATATTCACTTAAATTTTAAATTGTTGATAAATTCTACAGAAATATTGAAAAATTAAATATAAATTACATGTAAAATGTTTATTTTAAAGTATAAAAATTTATATGAAATTAAGTAAAGCATATTATTTGCTTAGATAAACAAAAAATGCCAAAAAAAATTAAATTATAATTTGGAATAAATTTATCTGGTTATAACATTTATTCAATAAAATTTAATATTATTTATTTAAATATAATATAAATATTTTTATTCGATAAGTAATATCGATAGTGACATTTTTGTCTTAATCATTTAAGAAAAATATATTTAAATTTTAAATTTGTGTCCTATAAATCCAAATTTTTGCTTTACGCCATTATTTAAAATTTAAAAAAAGAATTATGCCGTGACCAGGATTCGAACCTGGGTTATTGCGGCCACAACGCAATGTACTAACCACTATACGATCACGGCGTTGCGAAAGTTTCTTAAAGATAAGAAACATTCAATGAGGTTGAGAAACTAGTGATCTATTTCCCCCATTTGTGACAAGTGTTTCCCCGGCCGCTCTCCTTTTTACTCCAAATAGAGCATGTAAACAGTTCTTAAACTAGTCAATAGGTGGCAGCACTATGAAAAATGGAAAATAAACAATGATTGCTTACCAATTATTTTTGATGTATCGAAAATATTCTCAACTCTTTCAAATGCTTTTCATACGATATTTAAGAATGCGAAAAACACCTTTTCCAATAAATTTTCTTTGTATTATTTTGATATTCGTTTTAAAGGTTTTATTTCCTTTTTTTTTTTTTTTTTTTTTAGGATATTTGGTTCGACTGGAAACAGTTTTAGCAATGCATAACACCCGAGAAATCATCACACTCTGATATTTGATCACTTGTTCACTTTAATCATTTCATGTTTTTCTTTACTGATTGTTACTTTTAAGTTAAAGTAATAATGAAAATGTTTAAAAAAAAATAATGAACTATCATATTTTTGATCCAGGAAGAGTTAACTTTTAAAGTATTTTGAAAATTATGCTAGATTTGTATAATACTATAAATATGTGAAGTTTGAAGTGGGGATTAAAAATCAGAAATTTAACGAAAATGAATTATAAATATACTTAAATATTGCATAATAGATCACGACGCATGTCGTCTTCTGTTATGGAAATTTATTTCAGTCTATATGAAGTGTTTATCTAACATTAAAAATCTGAGAATAAGCTTTAAAGTTTTAAGTGAATGATGAATGTTTATCATTATTACACAAAAAAATCATAAAGCATGTTTTTTACTGTAGAAACTTATTTAAATTGCTCTTAATTGATCATTTAATTTTTATCAAAGAATATGGTGTGACAACGAGACGTAACATAGAATACATGATTCAAACATAGTGAGATAACAGTGAGATGTAACATTAGATAATGAAATGTAACATAGTACATTCACACACACACACACACACACACACACACACACACACACACACACACACACACACACACACAATTATTAATATAACATAATACGTAACTCATTGACTCAGCAACCTAAAATATTCTTGCTTCCATTAGTTTTAAAAACAAAAGTATACGAAATGCTTTAAAATTAAAGTAATTAAAGAAATATTCTTGCTACCAGTAGTTATAAAAGACAAAACGTACACGATATGCTTTAAAATTAAAGTAATTAGTATTGATGATTTTTTTCACAGCTGGTGATACAAAGGTTTTACCATCAACCATTTATTGATAAAAAAACATGATACTCATATTTTTCTTTATTTTCTTAAAGCCTTTTAAGGCTTTTTTAAATTAAAAGACTGGATGAGATAAATGTTAAAATATAATAATGTCATTCCTATACGAAATGGCATCGTTAAACTGTGTTGAAAAAAAAGAATAGTGCATTGCAATAAATAGCACTTATTTAAGAATTTCACTTTAAAAAAATTTAAGCTATCTAACTTTAATGGTTATTCGCGTAATATGCTTTTATTGATATTTCATGGGTCCAGAAGATCATCAATGATCAATGTTTGATCATAATAATGACCACAACTGAGCGAAAAAAAATATGTGGTTAATATTAAGGGTCATAGTATAAGACTTTGTTTCAGGTCCTTATGATAAAAATATGCAAAACATCATCCGAAAATTCCAAGAAAATGTTTGGCTAACAATAAAAGGCATTTTTTATCCAGCTTTCTTAATAATTTCTAGAAAAATCTTCATTTTATTAATAAGAAATCAGAAGAAATTCAAATAAGATTGGAAGATCATGATAAGAAGGTATAAGAGGCAGATATGATAAATGCATTCCAATCGTCTCTATATGTAAGGTCCGGATATATTATTCTCAGTTTAAGCACTTGAAAGTAAACTCAAGCACAAAATATTTCCTCAGTTTTTACTAATTTCGTATTTTTTGATATTTTATAATGGCTTGTTTTTATGTAAGTATTAGAGTTGAAAATAAAAAATATATATAGGTTATTTTATTGTAAAATTTTTTTACTTTCTAGAGAATGAAACTTATTCATATCTAAGAAAAAAAGCAATTTAATTAAAAAATGAAGATTATATTTATTTTAAAATATAAAATTAAATAAAAATCTAAGACAATTAAAACTACATTTCTCTATACATATAACTGATAATTTTGGCTGAAGATACATTTGAAAAAACAATTTAAAACCTCTCTTAAAGTTTGAATGTGGACAGAAGATTTTTTACAAAATGTATTGGTTAACATTTTTGGATAAATTTGGATTAGATTTTTGGATTGGATGATTTTTGGAAATTTGAATAAATCATATTAAACCACACGTTATTATAAATAATAACGTGTGGTTTAATAGTAAGGATTTTCCAAAATCTTTTTAATTAAATACAAGCCCCATAATATTGAATTCAATCAAAATTTTAACACTTTAAACAAACTTTCTGATAATACGGAACAAATTATGCAAGGAAAATAAAATAATTATCAGGTATTTGTTATTTTTAGAAAATGAAGTTCTTTTGAAATGAAAGAATAGGATGTGTTAATTAGCTATAGGTTTTAGTATCTTCTCAGTGAAGATGGATTTTTTTATCCCAACCAATGGAGCAAATATAGGTGTGCTGTGCTGCTAACAATACCTTTCATGAATTAATACAAAGTGAAATATAATTTTTGTAAGGAGAAAATGGCAATCTCAGTAAGAGAAATGAGAAATAACACTAGTAATTTAGCTTAATAAATACCCGCATTCACTTTTTACTCATAAATCTACAAATTGTTCCACATAGGTTAAAGAACTTGGTTTACAATTTACATATATAAAACTTTATTTCAAAAGTTATTACAATTGTTTTAGAAGGTATGAACTCCAAAATTACAGAAACTAAATAAATTACCTTAAATTTTACGAATATATAACTTATTAGAATATTCGAACTAATATAGAGCTTACATAAATTTCGTGAATTCATTAAAATTTTGTAATACAAAACCTACAGAAACTTTTTGAGTGGATTTAGAACTTAAATATTCGGAATTTATAGATTTTGTATGAATACAGATCTTATATGAATTGTTAACATACTTTTTATTATATTCTTACAATTAGACATATTGATGTTTGACGCAGTCCAGTGAATCTTACGAATTTGTCTAATTTTAAAAATTATATAATATTTGATTTTGAAACTAATTAATAAGATTTCATTTGTGTAAGAAATGGTGACAAAATCTCTTTGACATTTTTTACAAATTCTATGTTGTACCAGCATAATGTTTTTAGAAATCAGCTTGAGTTTTTAGGAGAAAAGTATTGAAAAAATTTTCTAATTTGATAAGAAATTGTTTATGAATTCAATATATCTGTTCAATGCTTTTGGTAACCTAACTTAATATCTACAGCAACCAGGATTAGTTTTATTAATCTACTCTACAGCCCCATTTCTTAGATATGGACATGAAAAGATTTAAAGACCTCAAATAATTAAGATGAATACATAATAATAAGAAAATCACCATAAATAATAATTAACTTTATTTTTTCTTTTGTTAAAATACATTTATTCATAATATTTTTAAGTGTTTTGATATGTTTCAATATAGAATAAAAAAAATGGGTAGTTTCATATAGAATAAAAAAAATGGGTAGTTTCATGAAATTTAATTCGAACTTTTTTAAAAAAAAGGTTTCCCTCAAAATGCTTATATAAATATATCATGAAATTAAAAAGTTAAGAAAATAATAATATATTATATAATTTATAAAATTATGGGATTTTGGATTATATTTTGATATTTTCATATGACAGTTACTAGTAAATTGTCAGAGTTTAAATCCCAAAAATTTTAACAGTTAATAAAAAAAATTTTAGTGCATCGCAAGAATAAAAAAAATAAAATCAGAGAAATTTGTATGACTTTTTAGCGAAATAAATAGTGAATAGTTTTTACGAATAGTGTATACTTATAAATAGTGAATATAAATAATAAAATAAAATAATTATACAATTTATAAATAGTAAAAAGTTTTGTTACTGAAGAAACAAACATAATTCATATTGTTCATTGAGCATTTCAATGGTTGAAATGCATATTTTTGTTGATTTTATTCCATTTTTAATGATTTTTTAGATTATCCATGAAATCGTCTCAATCGCAATAATCACGTCACTCAACTTAGTATTCTGTATGAAAAACTATTCTCTGATGAATTTTGCTTCAATTTTTTATATTTATTCATCATGATTAAATGTAATTATACGTATATATATTTAATGATAAAAATAATATATTTAATGATAAAAAATATGATAACATTATTACATAAACATTATGTTATGTCCTGTTCTAAGTATCCAATTGTTTTGAAAAATCATGACAATGTAAGCTATATATATATATATATATATATATATATATATATACATATACATCAAAAGTAGTCTTATATAGTTATTTTACCATATATAGTTATTTTACCATTATCAAACTTTGTTAAGGATATTTTGTATAACTTCGAAATAAATAAACACATTTATACCTTTATTCAATTTTCTTTTTATAAAATTTAAGTCCATGGAAGACACTGTTATTTGTAAGAATTATTATAAACTTGAAGTGGTTCATGTGTGTTTCCATGCATAAAAGATGCCTTTTATTAATCCATCAAATAATCTTAATGCAACCAATTTTATTAAGAATTATTTAATTACAAATGGTAATTATGAAATATAACTGATGATTGCTAAAATTGAGCAATTCATATTCATACCACAAATGTATGGGTAAGCCATACTACGATTGCACAGATTTTCAAGTATCTTAAGTTTAATGTAATTGTCGATAACAAAATAACCAGACATTTGTCTACAACTGTTGGAAAAGTGGAGCAGCACACCCCACATTGGCAGCCCAGTTCAAAATAGTTTCATAGTTTTATATTAAATCTAACAATGAAAATAAATTTTATGAAAAATAATTTCTCGTGAAGACAATGATTCTAAATTTATGTTTTAATTATCCTTATCAAAAAGAATTAATTAAAAATAAAATCCCTTATTTGGAAACAAACTGACTCAGATAATCATTAGTTTATCATAAATAACATTTAAATAACGATTTTCGTGATTTTCGTCTTAATTTGTAATTATATTTACTGAATATAGACCGACAAGGATGCATTTTTTAATAAATATATACCATATTCACAGTTATATAAAACTAAATATCCGACAGAATTATAAAGGAGTAAGTTGAAATTGACTCTAAAAATATATTTTTCACGACGATATAAAAGTTACTGACACTTTATTTCTATAAATGAATTATTTTTAATGAGATAAATAAGCTGTTTATGAATTTAAATTGAAATTCATACATTTTTGATTAAAGAGAAAAATTTACATTTTATCAATAAATGAGCTATTTATTTTAAAGCGAACAAATCTTCATACTATCAATGATAAACTAGAGGGAATACTCCGATAAACAAAACAATATATAGACAAACAAGCATTATATTAATATAAAATATTTTATACATAAAACGGATCACATTTATAAAATAGTCATTAACACCCATTACAAATATAGAAAATAAAAGTTTAAAATGTTAATATATAAAAAGCACGTGAATTTTAAATACATAAATATAAATAACAGAATCATTATATACTACGAAGTTTTATTATTTTTTAATAGTATCAATGCTAATTAAATGTAACAGTTATTATATTTTACATTATAAACGAAAATATTAATTTTGTAAAGAATTAAAATGCAGCTTATAATTTATTTCAAAATCCTTTAAATATACTCTTAAGCATAAGTGTGTCAATATGAAGTATTGAAAATTAATGTAATTTTGAAAAATTATTAAAGGCATAATTAGAACCATAAAATTGAACTGAATGTCGATTCAATTTTATAGTTTTGTTAATAATTCTACATTATTGTTAATAAAACCAAAAAATTGAACAAATATATAATTCTAAAAGTACAGAAAATACATTAAAAAGAAATATAAACATATTGACTGAAATCTAGTTTATAGCTTCTTTCTAAATGTAAATTCGTTTTCATACAGTATTAAATTTGTTTAATTTTTCTTTAACTGTAATATGACTTAAAAATAAAAATTTAGCTGTATAAATTATAGTCTAAACGATTTAAATATAGATAATGTTGTAAAATGTTTCCATTAGTTAAAATTCATTATATAAATGCGCACCTAAAATTTAGTAGATTAAGTGAATTAGAATCAAATAAAGCAATATTTATTCCAAATTGCATGGGAAAATCGTAAAATATAAACAGATAAATAACATTTAGAAACTTAAAATAAATTCAAGGAAATGAATAAATGTTTTCAAATGACCATACACACCTTGTCAATCATCTTGGATTTCTTAGTGTCCGTGAGCAGTACCATACTTCGAATGGTCTTTAGTGCTCCAGCTGGTCATCTTTTCTTTGATGGTCAAAAAATTCCAAACTGGCATTTACAGTGACCCCCTTTGTTTCACGCATGCGCGCTCGCAACCGACCCCTCGAAAGTTGAATCCCAAAAAACTTTTACCCACCTCATTGAACACAGGGATAAAAGTTAAGCCAGGTTACCACATTTTTTTATTTAGCACCATTTCAACTCGAAGCTTAACGAAGAACGATTGCTTTCTTTTTTTTTTTTTTTCCTGAGGAAGTAGGGCCCTTTGCAGAAGTCAAAGATAAAATGCATCAATGGATGATTAGAATAATCGTTATCTTTTAAACATTGTTTCCGTTACAGCTTATTAGAATTATCGTTAAAATATCAAGATATACTTCTTTGAATAGATCATTAGAAAATAAATTTGATTCTATGAGAGAGTTTATTTTGAGAATCGGCTTTATTTAAAGTATTTCATGGCGGAAAATCAGAACTTCATTCAATATAATTCGGCTTATCTAAATCAATTCATGGATTTATTCAATTGTATTTATTTGCTATTTGAAAATAAATTCACAAAAAAAATTATTCTATACATTTTCTAATAATATCTTTGAAAATCCAGAGCTTCATTTTAATATTAATGTAATTCAAATGTCGAAATACTGGTTCTTGACTTATTAAATTGCAATTATTGCAGTTAAAGATTAATTATAAAAAAATTATACATACATAGCTTTTCTTTATATTTTCTTTGAGAACGTTTCGGAAAATCATATTTTCATTTTAATATTAGTGCAATTTATTGTGGCTGATTCTTAAATTTATTCAATTGTATTTATTTACTATTGGAAACTGCTTACAGAAAAGAATTCATTTTATATATTTCTTTAATACCATAGTGGAAAATCATGATTTTGTTTTATTGTTAATGTATTTCGGTTTGTGATATCGGATTCTTTAATTTATTAAACAGTGTTTATTTTCTTGAATAATATCATGTAAAATCATAACTTCATTTTAATATTGGTGTAATTCAATTTGCCATTGTTGACACTTAAGATTGTTAAATTGTATGTTTTTGCAGTTATTGAAAAAGTATAGAGAAAAAGTATGAATAACTGTCCTAAATATTTTCTTAAATATATCTTAAAAAATCATGAATTCGTTTCAATACAATTCATTAAATGATTAATTTCTTCTTAACAATTCAGTTTTTACGACTGATTCTTGAATTTATATAATTGTATTTATTTACTGTTAAAAAGTGAAAATATATAGAAAGAAGTATATAATTTATACATTTTCTTCATATTAAGATAATTCAGCTTTAGGCGGATGATTCTCTTTCTTGAATTTATTGAATCATATTTATTTAATACTGAAGATTGAATACATGAAAAAAATATATGTAATTATTCTGTGTATTTCATTCAATAGCATTTGATTGATAATTCATTTTAAAAGCTTTTATTTAAGTTTAAATATTAAATGCAATCTTTTTGTACTTCTTAGATTAAACTTTTTGTTTGGTTGAGAAATATTGGGAAATTGTAATCTAGATGCCAAATAATTTTTTTTTTTCAAGTTGGAACAGAACCTTTTAAAAGGAAACAAAATTCGAATTATTTATAGTTTTAGCAATTTACATAAGTTTATAAGTATATGTTATAAAATAAGATACTTAACAGTACATTAGGGCTCAAAGTAAAAGTGTATATAACTTGATTACTTCAACTTGATAATATGTAATAACTTATTAAATAATTAATAAAATTTGCTTATTAGTATAAATCAAAGAAAAATTTTATTTATAGATCATTAAAAATAGGCGTAAGTTCTTGAATGTATTGGGTTGTCCGGAAAAATCGTGCCGATATTTTAGGACAATTAAAACACAGCTCATTTAAATATTTATATATATTAATTAAATTATATAGGTACCATTCTGATCCACAACCTTTCTTCATCTATCGTGTAGCTTGAGAAATCCGTCCTTCCAGAACCTCTCAGATTTCTCGGCAAAAAATTCGTCCATATGGGTTTTGATCTCAACCAAAGAATCGAAATTTTTCCAATTAAGGGAAATCCTTCATCCAGCATCCTTGCCATAAACAGCGCATATCTTATTTACCGCTTGTGTGGTATTTTTTCTCTTTCGGAAAAGCATTAAATGCCTAAAATGCACTTTATTTGCCACTATATTCTAAGGTGTACAAAACTGATAAAAATGAACGCATCGTAACCAAATTTGTTTACAAATATGACTGAAGCTATCTCTTTTAGATTATTTTCACGTGTTATTTGTTTCTAATAATTGTCATATATTCAGTCAGGTCTCTCGCTCTACCAACCGAAAATCGGCACGAACTTTCCTGACAACCGAATAGTATACATATTATATTTCAAATAATTAATAATTAAAAAAATTTTTTTAACTTTATAACAGTTTTGTTAACGTATATTAATCTGATAAATTAAAAACCGTTTTATTCCATATTGCTCGGCAAGGAAAATGCAGCAAAACGAGACAGTTGATGAAATAAAATTAAATCGAAATTCGTTATATTGATCCTACTAAATGAGTTAAAGATATATATATATATATATATATATACCCTTGTATAAACTGTATACTGTAACAATTCTTCCTGATTTCGTTTTGGTGGAAAATAATGAGCGTCGATACAGATCTACCATTTATTAAAAAAAAGAAAAATAAGAAAAAGAAACTGTCGAAATTGATTACTGTAAAAAGTTAAATGGAATAAACTTTATATGATAATGTTGAAATGCTCCTATAACCCATTCAGGAAGCATTTTTCATTCGTTTTGATTTTAGGTTTGTTTTAGCTTATGATTCTAGAGTAAGAGTTTATATTATGAATAATTTTAATATTTTCATCACGACAGATTATAACTCCTTTTTTGTTTCAGGAATAAACATATTTGCTACTTTCTTGTCAAATTTCGCTTCTATCTACACATAGTTGTGGTTTTCTTTCTATTTTACCATGTTCTAACTTTGGGAATGAGTTAAGAACACTTGCTTTTGGCTTTAGCAATAAATATATAAATTAATTTAAATTAAATAATGTATATTAATTTTCTTTTGCGTTTGGTGCGTTTCTCCAGGTTTTCAGGTGGCTTTGAAATTTAATA